>JALPQI010004079.1:0-80686 GCA_025490895.1 Thaumatotibia leucotreta | reverse complement strand
AGATCCAATATAAATCTGTTAGATAGACGGGATAGACTACTGTCTCAATTAACTGCTTTAATATAAGCGAACCGGATGGCCAATTATTCGGCTCGAATTTTGTCTGCAAAGGCCGCAAGCGGTTGTCCGCTCCGGATCTTAGGCCTTAATAATCCGAGTTCTAGGCAAAACTTTGAAGAGAGAGAGAGCGAGAGAGAGAGAGATGATTGTGTGATTGATTAGAAAATGTTCATTAATATACAATGCAGGATCATCTTAGCCCACCAACATGAGCCAAGTTACTGGTAAAATACCCTTAAGCGCTTATTTATATATGAATACCCTTTTAACCTAACCCTTTAACGGGAACGACTCGAAAAAATCGTCGGTTCAAGCCTCAACGCCATGACACAGTACAAAATTTTCTGAACAAGAAAAAAAATACATAAAGATAATGCTATGGGGTGGTCGTTTTTGAGACCGGTGCCCTGTAAGGGTTAATTTGATACCGGCCACACGCATTTATAAGCTACTTATAGTTGGAAATTTCTAAGAATTAACTTATGACACATTAGAAATGAGCCTTATATGTGTTAGTTTTTTAGTAAAACGTCCAACTTTGTCGCTTTCCATAAAGACGAGATTTCCTTGTATCTTCATATGAATAAACTGACAAAGCGGCTTTATAGCAAACGACAAAGGGGCGTTTTACTAAATTCACTCGCATATATATGACGTTAAGACTATCGGAAAACTGTTAGCCTTACCCTCATATTAATAACGTTTAATCTATAACTGTCAAAAAAGTTAATTCTTAGAAATTTCCAACTATAATTGAATTACTACTAAGTACGTACTTATTACACATATTACATAGGTACCTACTTACAAATGTTTTCGTACAAAAATATTTATTGTTAAATGCCTATACCTATCTATCGAACTATTAAATTTTCTTAAACATCCAATGAAATATTGTTGTTATGTTCCTTATAATAGGCTGCGAAGTATGACGTTTTATTCAGATGCGACTAAGGACTAAGGAAGTTTGCTAATGGAATTTAATACAAATCTTGAAAGCCTAGGCCGGCTGTTAGGCATGTTTGAGAAAATCACTATACATACCTCGGCCAGAAATATGGGATTGCCCGGGAATAAAATTTTATAATGTATCATTGCTATATGTTTATTCTTTCTCTATTAAATACATACTGTTCCTAATTTATTTATGAATAGGTGCTATAATATTATAAGCATTAATTATGAACCTCCTTATTTTGAAGTAATATTATTATTAAAATAAAATGAATCAAACTTAATTTCTGTCTTGAATGGTTTTACTCCTCACATAGGATTAGGGGTTTACAATAAAATCAAAACATAAATAACACACAACTCCGGTATCTCGTAAGAACCCAAGACTACTTTTCCATTAACCCATTGAGTGCCAAAGGTAAACGGTGGTTAGAAATCGGTGGCCACCATATAAATGGCCTGCTTCTACGCATTATTGCGTAGCTGGCATCAATTTTAAAAAGTACTTCATGAATGCCAATGTCCGCAGTACTATGTAGACGTAATATTGCGTAGAGTGGCACCAACTAAAAATATTTATTAAGTCATTCAACGTAACATTGCGTAGACGTGATAATGCGTATGTTGGCATCACATTTTAATTTTTTCTTTCCTGCTTGCTTCTGTATTGTTAAATGATGAACTTCACGCCGCTATTCTACCCCTTTAACTAGAATACTTTCACCATTTTACCTATAATTTTTACATATCAGTGACATATGTTTGGGGCCAAGCGCATGTGACGACATTCTGTCGGACACGATTGGATGTCGCCACATACGTTCGTATTCTTTCCGATCCGGGCCGTTTGGTAGAAATAGTGCTTCAACAATTAAAAAAAAACGGCCAAGTGCGAGTGGGACTCGCGCGCGAAGGGTTCCGTACCATAATCAATTTATTATTTAAAAAATACAGTTAAATCAACCTACCTCAAAAACTAAAGGAGATAATTTAATCAAACCAAAAATCGTTGATAGAGTTTATTAATGTGCATAACATATATTTTTTTTAGAATTTTGTATAGCGGAGTTTAAAACTTACAGAGGGGGGGGGGGGCATTTTTCAGACTTTGAGAGCTGATATCTCGATTTGCTTAAATAAAAATTAGATTTGTAAACGTTCATATCATTTTCAAAGACCTTTCTATTAATATCCCACACGCTTATATACAACTAAAATAATTTTTCTATCCCTCAGTTACATGTATGGAGGGCCCCCACCCCAATGGTTTTTTTTTACAATTTAGTATCATAATCCTGTAGCGGTTCATACAACACATATGCTTACTAAATTTCGTTACTGTAGCATTCATAGTTTCCGAGTAAACCGGCTGTGACAGACGGACAGACGGACATGACGAATCTATAAGGGTTCCGTTTTTGCCATTTTGGCTACGGAACCTTAAAAACCGGCGAAGTGCGAGTCGAACTCGGGCGCAAAGGATTCTGTACAATTATCAATTTATCATTAAAAAATACAGTAAATCGACCTTCTTCAAAAACTATAAGATATAATTTAATCAAAGCAAAAATCGTTGAAAGAGTTTATGACATGCATAACATTTTTTTTACTGCATTGTTTAAAAAATAGAGGGGGGGGGGGCACTTTTCAGACTGTGAGAGCAGATATTTCGAAAACGGATAGCTTAAATAAAAATGGGATTTTTAAACCTTCATATCATTTTCAAAGACTTTTCTTTCTATGATACCCCACACGTTAATATACATCTAAAAAAAACTATCCCTCCGTTAAGGTGCGTTCAAACCAAAAGAGCATTCGCTGTTCTATCCCCCGTTCTACGAAATCAACCAATCACGTTTTGTGTAGCGATCGAATTTCGTAGAGTGGGGACTCTACGAAATTCGATTAGAACAGCGAATGCTCTTTTGGTTTCAACGCACCTTTACCTGTATGTAGGGCCCCAATCCCCATTTTTTTACTATATAATGTCATATCATAATTCTGCGCGGTTCATACAACACATATCCTTACCAAATTTCTTTACTGTAGCATTTATAGTTTCCGAGTAAATCGACTGTGACAGAGGGATAGATAGACATGATGAATTTATAAGGGTTACGGAACCCTATAAACTTGAAAACAGTAATGGCATCATGTATCGCTATGGTTACTTATCGTGTAGCTAAATAGAGAGAGATGTAAAATTGTTCAAATCCAAGAAATAATGTACCTAACGAATTGTCATAAAAATGACTAATATCAGGATCATACCCTGATCACTATTTACCTAATATAATAATACAACACTAAAACAACATAACAATAACATCATTCAATTAATTAACCATCAGACTTTTACAGACATTAAATTTAACTTTTCAAGGCACATAATAGTTTTTGCCATTTGTGTATAAATGGACATAGTTACACGATTACATTCCGTTGACAGAAAGTTTTGATTACTTATTTGAGTTGGAATTATCGTATCATTACGTCCAAATCTTCTCCTGAAAACTCACAACTTCTGTGGTTCTGACGGAAGATCAGCGCTGTGGACTCTCGAGTGTACAGCACGTATGCTGAGTCAGCGCCAATTCTATACCACGACACATGACTTTTGCGCAAATAAACTATGGGTTAACTTAATTCATAAGTTTCAATGTTATGTATTTATTTTGTTTAGTTTTTGTTTTCCTTTTTTGTGTTTGTATCACTGCGAATGTAAGTTGTGGTTTGAATAAAGTTTTTATCTATCTATCTATCTATCTAACTGTTGTTACACGAAACAAGCAGCAAAATCAAAAAATGTATGAGTGAAAAAATTCTGCCCATAGGAAATTTGAACCAGCCTATACAGGGTGTAATCGTTAAGTGTGGCCAGGCCATAATTACGTAAATATAACAGATATCAGAAACTTCCAACTGATATCGAAAGTGCGTTACCCAACGAGTAAAATTGCATTAATAACTTTTTCTAAATAGATGGAGTAATATTAAAAATACTAAGTTAAAACGCTCCACGCTCCTCTACATTTAGTATGACGACTAGCCTTAAAAAATGTCGGGTGTCATAACAGATAAATCTGTTAGAGATTCGTTATTTGTACGAATACATTGTAATAAAATAACAATACTACCGTTTATGAAATAATTAATCTAACATTTAATCATAAATAAAAAAATATTCATATTAAACTACTCTTTGAAGGAACGGTTATGTACTAAATGTATGGAAGGGTTTGAAGTTAATATTTGAGATATTTCTGATTTTATTTCAAAAAAGTTATTAGTGTAATTTTACTCGTTGGGTAACGTACTTTTTCGATATCAGTTAGAAGTTTTCTGGTATTTGCTATATTTACAGAATTATGGCCTGGCAACACTTAACGATTACACCCTGTATAGTAGGTATTAGTTACTTACTGTACAATCAGTACAGAACAATGTTTTCCTTGCCGATTGTACAATTGCTACTTACTATACGTTGATTCTTAAGAAATGATGGGCTGTTTCCAGTTCCAGTTTGCATTAGTTTTTAGTCAAACGTCCCACTTTGTCGCTTACCATAAAGACGAGATTTCCTTGTGTCTTCGTAATTATGAATAAACTGACAAAGCGGCTTTATGGCCAACGACAAAAGGGGCGTTTTACTAAACTCACTCGCATATTATATGACGTTTAGACTATCGGAAAAACGGTTAGCCTTACCCTCATATTAATAAGGTTTAATCTATAACTGTCTAAAAAGTTAATTCTTAGAAATTTTCAACTATAATTGAATTACCACTAAGTACGTACTTATTACACATATTACATAGGTACCTACCTACTTGCAAATGTTTTCGTACAAAAATATTTATTGTTAAATGCCTATACCTATCTACTTATCGAACTATTGAATTTTCTTAAACATCCAATAAAAATATTGTTGTTTTGTTCCTTATAATAGGCTGCGAAGCACGTATGACGTTTTATTCAGATGCGACTAAGGAATAAGGAAGTTTGTTAATGGAATTTAATACAAATATTGAAAGCCTAGGCCGGCTGTTAGGCATGTTTGAGAAAAGTACTATACATACCTCGGCCAGAAATATGGGATTGCCGGGAAATAAAATCATTGCTATAATATATGTTTATTCTTTTTTTATGAACTACCTACTGTTCCTAATTTATTGATGAATATGTGCTATAATATTATGAGCATAATGTATGAACCTCCTGATTCTAGGTAATATAATTATTTTAAATAAACAAACTTTATTTCTGTCTGGAGTGGTTTTACTGCTCACATAGGATTAGGGTTAATCAGTTTCATGTATTCGAGTCTGTTGTACTTTGACGCTTAAAAACAAAAGAAAGGTGCTTTGCAAGCTAAGGCCTGACATTTTGTATGGAAATCCTTTAAATCATTGTTCGCTCGTAGAACTCGAAACTACGTACTTCCTTGATTGATTTGAGGTTCGTCATGTAAACATTTCATTGTAAGTTTGAAAAAATGTAACAACTTAGATAAATTAAACGAACTTTATTTCTGTCTTTAATGGGTTTACTGCTCACATAGGATTAGGGTTTTCATCCAAAGGGCCAACGCAGCCAGCATTATGGGAACTCTCCCGCAGGGTTCGCATGTCGGTGACCTCAAGTAAGTAGTTACTTTTTGTAAGCATCTTCATGTATTTACCTATTGTCTTCTATGTTTTTCATGAAATAAAAAATATAAATAAAATACAAACCACAACTCAACATCTATTCATATATTAATGCTTATTAAAATATACAACAAATAATTAATATTTAAATTATGTTTGTAACACCACAACAAAAACAGATTTAACAGACTGAATTTAAAAAGTACTGCATTCTACAGTACTTTTTAAATTCAGTCTGTTAAATCTGTTTTTGTTTCATGAGTCATGAATCATGACCATGATCTAACAAGCTAAGGCTGATGAAGGCTTAAACAAAATGTAGATATACTTACATAATAAATGTGATTCGCTGTTGCACTTTTAAGTTCATCAGAATATTCTCATAAGTATCTGGTAAGAACCAAAGAGTATTTTTTTATTAATGTATCTAATGTTGTGTAATAATATTTTGACAAGCATTCTCTGGGCTACAATTTTAAATGACACAATTGTCTTTGTAAGCAGAGGTGATTGCTTGCATAAACTACGTGCCTTTCGAAGAAGTTTTTCTGTTATCAGTGATCGGGGCCGAGACAAGTCGCCGGACACGATCGGATATCGCCACATACGTTCGTATTCTTTCCGATCCGGGCCGTTTGGTGGAAATAGTGCTTCAATTATTTAAAAAAACCGGCGAAGTGCGAGTCGGACTCGCGCGCAAAGTGTTCCGTAGCATCATCATTATCATTTAAAAAAAAAACAGTTAAATCAACCTACCTCAAAAAGTGTAAGAGATAATTTAATCAAACCAAAAATCGTGGAAAGACTTTATATTATGCATAAAATATTTTGTTTAGAATTTTATACCGCGTAATTTAAAAAATAGAGGAGGGGGGACACACTTTTCAGACGTTGAGTGCTAAAACAGTTCGCTTAAATAAAATGTGACTTATAAACCTTTCTATAGACTTTTCTATGATACGTATGACACGTTTACATACATCTAAAAATCTATCCCTCCGCTACATGTATGGAGGGCCCTAACCCCAATTTTTTTTACAATATATTATCACAATTTTGTAGCGGTTCAGTTAACACATATCCTTACCAAATTTAATTACTGTAACATTTATAAACTCCGAGTTAATCGGCTGTGACAGACGGACAGACTGACGGACAAACAGACATGATGAATCTATAAGGGTTACGGAACCATAAAAACTTGAAAACTAATCGCATAATGTATCGGTATGGTTACTTATTGTGTAGCTAAATAGAGAGAAATGTAAAATTGTTCAAACCCAAGAAATTATGTAACATATTATAATAGAAAAGTATTACTAATATAATAATACAAAACTAAAACAATTAATTAACCATCAAATTTTATAAAGAGACATTAAATTTAACTTTTCAAGGCACGTAATAGTTTTTGCCATGTGTATAAAATGGACATAGTTACACGATTACCTTCCAACCTACTGAGTTTGACATAAATAGTACATTGTGCATCAAGGGAGGTAAGTACGGAATTACTAACAAGAGTGTTTCAATTACTCGAGTTAGTATATTCCGCTTAACGCCCGTGATGCATACAATGTTTTTCATTACACTTACCGACAAAAAATAGGTTTTAAGACAAAATATTATTAAATTATGTACTGATATTTCTATTACTCCCTAGGGAATTTCACTTTTCTATTACTGTCGCTACGCATGCAAGCAATGGCGCGCTTAGCCGCTTAGACAGCAAGTGTGATGAAAAATTGATTACCTACTTTTGCAGTTGACAGAAAGTTTTGATTACCTACTTATGTGAGTTGGAATTATTATCATTACGTCCAAATCTTCTTCTGAAAACTCACAACTGTTGTTAGACGAAAAAAGCAGCAAAATAAAAAAATAAACAAGCGAAAAAATTTAAACCAGCGTATAGTTAATTACTGTATTATCAGTAAATAACAATGTTTTCTTTGCCGATTCTACGGTCATTTGCTACTTACTATAAGCTGATTCTTAAGAAATTATGGGTTTTTTCCAATTTGCAGTGGGCAGTTTCCAGGTATACTCACTGGCATAGGCACGGGATACCCCCATTTGCGAGAATTTCATTTGCTATAATTTTAATTGCCATCCTATGATATCATAACATCTTTAATCATACTTATTGTTTACTATATTAATTGTGTCGTGTGGTGACGGCAGTAAGAATACATTTGTCACCACCCCAACTCCTCCTGCGGGTCGTAAGAGTCGACTAAGGGATTGAAGTGTCACTGACCACAATTTAATAAATATTGATGATGGGCAGCAACGTCATCATAGTGGACACATTACTGCGATCGCCAATCCGCTTGCCCAGCGTGGCGATTATGGGCATTTACCTCCTAATGCGTTTATACGCATAGTTAATAGGAGAGGTCTACGTCCAGCAGTGGAATATCATAGGCGGATGATGACTATATTAATAATTTACCAGAAACTTTATTTCCCTTAAATTCAATTTCCATAATTTTATTTCTCAGAGTCATCGAAATCCGTATTTATCACATGCCATATGTTAGCTACCAGAACAGTCGAGTTCTATAATGTTACCAGGAAACTGCTGTCAGTAAATAGGTTAGGTTAGGTTAAAACTGTGACCGCTTAGAAAATAAAACTGCGATCAGGAAGTAGGTTAGGGTAGGTAAAAACTGTGACCTCCTTTTAAATGAAACCGCTATCAGAAAGTAGATTAGGTTAGGTTAGAACTGTGACCGCTTAGACAATTAAACTGCGACCAGGAAGTAGGTCAGGTTAGATAAGAACTGTGACCTCCTGTTAAATGAAACCGCTATTAGAAAGTAGATTAGGTTAGGTTAGAACTGTGACCGCTTAGACAATTAAACTTCGACCAGGAAGTAGATTAGGTTAGGTAAGAACTGTGACCTCCTGTTAAATCAAACCGCTATCAGACAATAGGTTAGGTTAGGTAAGAACTGTGACCCCCCAATAAAACGAAACTGCTGTCAGACAATAGGTTAGGTTAGGTTAGAACTGCGACCCTCCATAACATGAAACTGCTGTCAGACAATAGGTTAGATAAGGTTAGAACTGTGACCCCCCACAAAATGAAACTGCTGTCAGACAATAGGTTAGGTTAGGTTAGGTTAGGTTAGGTTAGGTTAGGTTAAAAACAAACTTAAAAAATAAAACTGCCATCAGAAAGAAGGGTAGGTTGGGTTAGAACTGTGACCCCCTGGAAAATTTCAGTATATGATAAAGGCAACTTAGATTTGGGCATATGAATCTTATGTTAAATAACTGTCGGCCAAACAATATACAAGCACACCACCGCTCTCCTCCCTTCCCATCGCTGAATCCGACCCCTAGGCAAAACTTTTTTAAACTGTAACTAAAAACTCATGTCCTTCGGCCTCTTACCTCACAATATAAGAGCCGCCGCGAGGCCCTCGGGCCTCGCGCACAAAAAAATAACTAGTTAATAATATATATAGCTGCATTACCACTCATTTCTGAATGACATGATTGTTCTCCCAGAAGGAGTATTGGTGGGGGTTAGTGTTATATACGGTTGCATAGAGGGCGCTCTTGTGACCTAGGGAAAAATCTGATATTTCAGGATTTGCTCCCTGGTCGAAAAATGTTCGACGGCCCGGCTAAACGGTGAGACCTAGGTGGAGGGTGCTCGACCAAATGTCATAGGGAACTGCTGACAGTTTTTAAAGCCGCAAAAATTTTTTCAAAAAAAAAAAAAAAATTTTGCACCAAATTTTCAAAATGGTCCTTCGAGCCGGATTTTTTTGTGGTAGAATCTCTCAGGGTCCTAGATTAAAGAAAAAGTGTTTTTGTGATTCTCGGATCCAAGATGGCCGCCGTAGGGGCCGTCAAAGTTTGTATGGGAACTCTTAAACGGGGGGAGATAGGTGGGGGGTGCTCGACCAAATGTCATAGAGGACCCCGAGAGCCATTCGATGGGCAAAAAATTTTTGCAAAAAAAAATTTTTTTTTTTTTCGAAAAATTTTTTTTTATCCGATCAAGCTGGAAATCGCTGTGCGTGACTTTTGGGCTCTCCAGATTCCGAAAAAATTTTTTTCAGATTTTTTGCACAAAAAAATTTTTGTATGGATTTTTCGAAATAATGGTGCGATCGCGCTGAAATTTGGCATGCGGGCATTATTTGGGCCCAGGAGTGATAATCTGAAAAAAAATTTGGAAAAAAATCCAAGATGGCGGCGCCCCCGAACAAAAAGTCAAAATCCCAAGTAAGTTAAGCGAGCCCGAAGGGCGAGCTTCAGGCCGGGAGGCCGAAGGCCGACCCCGCGGAGGGCCGAAGGCCCGGAGCTTCACTCCCGGGGCCCATGGGAGTCCCGAACCCCAGTAATTTTGGGCGAGGCCGAAGGCCTCGCTGCAGGAGGGCCGGAACATTACCAGAAACAATATAAATCTATGTTAAGCGAGCCCGAAGGGCGAGCTTCAGGGTGGGAGGCCGAAGGCCGACCTCGCGGAGGGCCGAAGGCCCGGAGCTTCACCCCGAGGGCCCAAGCGCGTCACCTCCAAGTAATTTAAAGCGAGGCCGAAGGCCGAGCTCCGAGTAAATCGAGCTACCAAGCGTTCAACAACCCCAGTATCTTAATAAGCCGAGCCTGAGGGCCGAAGGCCCGATGGCGAGGCGTCAAGCCCGCGAAGGCCGAAGGCCGAGCTCCGCGTAGGGCCGAAGGCCCGGAGCGTCACGATCGAGGTGCTCTCCGCGCGAGCCCGAGGGCCGAAGGCCCGACGGGCGAGCCCACGCGGTGAAACTGCCCTTCCCAACTGTCTTAATAAGCGAACCGGAGGGCCGCAGGCCCGACGGTTCGCTTCGAACTCCAGCGAAGGCCGAAGGCCGAGCTCCGCGTAGGGCCGAAGGCCCGGAGCGTCCCATAGAGGCGCGGTAGCCTGCGAGGCCGGAGGCCGAGCTGCGAGAAAATAAAGCTTTTCTACGTATAATAAAATCTGAGTAACTATATAAGCTGAGCCTGAGGGCCGAAGGCCCGAAGGCGATGCTTCGTAGCTGCGAAGGCCGAAGGCCGAGCTCCGCGTAGGGCCGAAGGCCCGAAGCGTCCAACATAGGCGCGCCAGAACGCGAGGCCGAAGGCCGAGCTGCCAGAGTCCAACGCATCCATGCTACTCAATGAAAAAGTGTAACATGAAAACGAATCGGAGGGCCGCAGGCCCGACGATTCGTTTCGACAATCCGCGAAGGCCGAAGGCCGAGCTCCGCGTAGGGCCGAAGGCCCGAAGCGTCCAACACAGGCGTGCCAGCTCGCGAGGCCGAAGGCCGAGCTGCAGGAGTCCAAGGCATCCATGCTACTCAATGAAAAAGTGTAACATGAAAACGAATCGGAGGGCCGCAGGCCCGACGATTCGTTTCGACAATCTGCGAAGGCCGAAGGCCGAGCTCCGCGTAGGGCCGAAGGCCCGAAGCGTCCCTCAGAGGCCTGACAGCTCGCGAGGCCGAAGGCCGAGCTGCAAGAGTCCAGCTCGTAAGCCCAATAACTGCGATAAAAGTAAAAAATAATACAAAAACTATAATAAAAAAATTAAAGAAAATAAAAAACACATCTCCACGGCCTCGACCTCAGTCGACAAAAAGAGAGGCCCGCGAGGCCCTTGGGCCTCGCGCACAGAGCAAAAAACTAGTTAATAATATATATAGCTGCATTACCATTTCTGAATGACATGATTGTTCTCCCAGAAGGAGTATTGGTGGGGGTTAGTGTTATATACGGTTGCATAGAGGGCGCTCTTGTGACCTAGGGAAAAATCTGACATTTCAGGATTTGCTCCCTGGTCAAAAAATGTTCGACGGCCCGGCTAAACGGTGAGACCTAGGTGGGGGGTGCTCGACCAAATGTCATAGGGAACTGCTGACAGTTTTTGAAGCCACAAAAATTTTTGCAAAAAAAAAAAATTTTTTTGCACCAAATTTTCAAAATGGTCCTTCGAGCCGGATTTTTTTGTGGTAGAATCTCTGAGGGACCTCGATTAAAGAAAAAGTGTTTTTGTGATTCTCGGATCCAAGATGGCCGCCGTAGGGCCTGTCAAAGTTTGTATGGGAACTCTTAAACGGGGGGAGATAGGTGGGGGGTGCTCGACCAAATGTCATAGAGGACTCCGAGAGCTGTCAGGTGGGCAAAAAATTTTTGCAAAAAAAATTTTTTTTTTTTTTCGAAAATTTTTTTTTCATCTGATCGAGCTGGAAATCGCTGTGCGTGTATTTTGGGCTCTCCAGATTCCGAAAAAAATTTTTTCAGATTTTTTGCACAAAAAAAATTTTGTATGGATTTTTCGAAATAATGGTCCGATCGCGCTGAAATTTGGCATGCGGGCATTATTTGGGCCCAGGAGTGATAATCTTAAAAAAAATTTGAAAAAAAATCCAAGATGGCGGCGACCCCGAACAAAAAGTCGAAATCCCGAGTAAGTTAAGCGAGCCCGAAGGGCGAGCTTCAGGCCGGGAGGCCGAAGGCCGACCCCGCGGAGGGCCGAAGGCCCGGAGCTTCACTCCAGGGGCCCGAGGGGGTCCTCCACCCCAGTAATTTTGGGCGAGGCCGAAGGCCTCGCTGCAGGAGGGCCGAAACATTACCAGAACCAATATAAATCTAAGTTAAGCGAGCCCGAAGGGCGAGCTTCAGGGTGGGAGGCCGAAGGTCGACCTCGCGGAGGGCCGAAGGCCCGGAGCTTCACACCGAGGGCCCAAGCGCGTCACCTTCAAGTAATTTAAAGCGAGGCCGAAGGCCGAGCTCCGTGCAAATCGAGTTACCAAACGTTCAACAAACCCTGTATCTTAATAAGCCGAGCCTGAGGGCCGAAGGCCCGATGGCGAGGCGTCAAGGCCGCGAAGGCCGAAGGCCGAGCTCCGCGTAGGGCCGAAGGCCCGGAGCGTCACGATCGAGGTGCTCTCCGCGCGAGCCCGAGGGCCGAAGGCCCGACGGGCGAGCCCACGCGGTGAAACTGCCCTTCCTAACTGTCTTAACAAGCGAACCGGAGGGCCGCAGGCCCGACGGTTCGCTTCGAACCCCAGCGAAGGCCGCAGGCCGAGCTCCGCGTAGGGCCGAAGGCCCGGAGCGTCCCATAGAGGCGCGGTAACCTGCGAGGCCGGAGGCCGAGCTGCGAGAACACAAAGCTTTTCTACGTATTATAACATCTGAGTAAAGCTTTTCTAAGTATAATAAAATCTGAGTAACTATATATCCTATCAAAATCCCAAGTAAGTTAAGCGAGCCCGAAGGGCGAGCTTCAGGCCGGGAGGCCGAAGGCCGACCCCGTGGAGGGCCGAAGGCCCGGAGCTTCACTCCCGGGGCCCAAGGGGGTCCCGAACCCCAGTAATTTTGGGCGAGGCCGAAGGCCTCGCTGCAAGAGGGCCGGAACATTACCAGAACCAATATAAATCTATGTTAAGCGAGCCCGAAGGGCGAGCTTCAGGGTGGGAGGCCGAAGGCCGACCTCGCGGAGGGCCGAAGGCCCGGAGCTTCGACCCGAGTGCCCAAGCGCGTTACCCCCAAGTAATTTAAAGCGAGGCCGAAGGCCGAGCTCCGAGCAAATCGAGCTACCAAGCGTTCAATAACCCCAGTATTTTAATAAGCCGAGCCTGAGGGCCGAAGGCCCGATGGCGAGGCGTCAAGGCCGCGAAGGCCGAAGGCCGAGCTCCGCGTAGGGCCGAAGGCCCGGAGCGTCACGATCGAGGTGCTCTCCGCGCGAGCCCGAGGGCCGAAGGCCCGACGGGCGAGCCCACGCGGTGAAACTGCCCTTCCTAACTGTCTTAATAAGCGAACCGGAGGGCCGCAGGCCCGACGGTTCGCTTCGAACCCCAGCGAAGGCCGTAGGCCGAGCTCCGCGTAGGGCCGAAGGCCCGGAGCGTCCCATAGAGGCGCGGTAGCCTGCGAGGCCGGAGGCCGAGCTGCGAGAAAACAAAGCTTTTCTACGTATAATAAAATCTGAGTAACTATATAAGCTGAGCCTGAGGGCCGAAGGCCCGAAGGCGAAGCTTCGTACCCGCGAAGGCCGAAGGCCGAGCTCCGCGTAGGGCCGAAGGCCCGAAGCGTCCAACACAGGCGAGCTAGCTCGCGAGGCCGAAGGCCGAGCTGCTTGAGTCCAGAACTCCTATGCTACTCAATGAAAAAGTGTAACTTGAAAACGAATCGGAGGGCCGCAGGCCCGACGATTCGTTTCGACAACCTGCGAAGGCCGAAGGCCGAGCTCCGCGTAGGGCCGAAGGCCCGAAGCGTCCAACACAGGCGCGCCAGCTCGCGAGGCCGAAGGCCGAGCTGCATGAGTCCAGAACCCCCATGCTACTCAATGAAAAAGTGTAACATGAAAACGAATCGGAGGGCCGCAGGCCCGACGATTCGTTTCGACAATCCGCGAAGGCCGAAGGCCGAGCTCCGCGTAGGGCCGAAGGCCCGAAGCGTCCAACACAGGCGCGCCAACTCGCGAGGCCGAAGGCCGAGCTGCAGGAGTCCAACGCATCCATGCTACTCAATGAAAAAGTGTAACATGAAAACGAATCGGAGGGCCGCAGGCCCGACGATTCGTTTCGACAATCTGCGAAGGCCGAAGGCCGAGCTCCGCGTAGGGCCGAAGGCCCGAAGCGTCCCTCAGAGGCCTGACAGCTCGCGAGGCCGAAGGCCGAGCTGCAGGAATCCAGCTCAAAAGCCCAAAACTGCAACATAATTAAAAAATAATACAAAAACAATAATAAAAAAATTAAAGAAAATAAAAAATAAATCTCGAGTCCTCCACTCATCCAGTCGACAAAAAGAGAGGCCCGCGAGGCCCTTGGGCCTCGCGCACAGAGCAAAAAACTAGTTAGTATTATATATAGCCGCAACCCGACTGATTGTTGTTGACATGGTTCTGTGGCTCTCTGGGCGGGACCTATGGTCTATTGTAGTATACCATCGTGTAGGGTCTGGTCCCAAACAGGGAGGAAAAATCCGAAACCTGGTCTACCTCGAAAGACCGTCTTTTAGATCGACGGCCCGGCCAAACGGTAGCACCTGGGTGGGGGGTGGTCGACCAAATGTCATAGGGAACTGCTGGCAGTTTTTGAAGCCGCAAAAATTTTTGGCAAAAAGTAAAAAAATTTTTGCACCCGATTTTCAAGTTGGTCCTTCGAGCCGGATTTTTTCGTGGTAGGACCTCTGAAGGTTGTAGATTAGAAAAATAATTTTTTTGTAATTTTTGAATCCAAGATGGCCGCCGTAGGGCCCGTCAAAGTTTGTATGGCAACTTTTAAACGGGGGGAGATAGGTGGGGGGTGCTCGACCAAATGTCATAGAGGACCCCGAGAGCTATCCGGTGAGAAAAAAAAATTGGCAAAAAACTTTTTTTTTTTTTTTCAAAAATTTCAAAATTATCCTAGCGGGCCAGAAATCGCTGTGCGTAATAGTCGGGCCCTCGAGATTTGAAAAAATTTTTTTTTTGATTTTTTGCGCAAAAAAAAATTTGTATGGATTTTTCGAAATAATGACCCGAGCGCGCTAAAATTTTGCATAGGCACACTTTGGGGGCCCGAGAGTAATATTCGAAAAAAAATTTTGGGAAAAAATTCAAGATGGCGGCGCCCCGGGGCAAAAACAAAATTCATGGATCGGGCCAATTTTTTTTGCCCATTTTGAAACTGTTGATGGGCGTTTAGGGTTTTGAAATTTTAACAGTATGATGTAGTTGGGCTCTGAATTGGACAGGACATATTTTGGACTTTCTAGAATTCAAGATGGCTGCCGTATGGGTGTTCAAACTTTGTATGGGAACTTTTGAACGGAGAGAGATAGGTGGGGGAAGCTCGAACAAATGTCGTACAAAACTCCAAGAGCCATCAGATGGAAAAAAAATTTTTGCAAAAAAATTTTTTTTACTTTTTTTCAAAAAAAATTTTTTATCCGATCGGTTCGGAAATCGCTGTGCGTGACTTTTGGGCTCTCCAGATTCCGAAAAAAATTTTTTTGGATTTTTTGCACAAAAAAAAATTTGTATGGATTTTTCGAAATAATGACCCGAGCGCACTAAAATTTTGCATAGACGTACTCGGGAGGCCCGAAAAAAATATTCGAAAAAAAAATTAAGAAAAAAATTCAAGATGGCGGCGCCCCGGGACAAAAACGAAAATTCATGGATCGGGCCAATTTTTTTTGCTCATTTTGAAACTGTTGTTGGGCTCTTAGGGTTCTGAAATTTTCACGGTAGGATAAGATTGGGCTTTTAATTGGATGAAAAGTATTTTGGACTTTCTAAAATTCAAGATGGCCGCCATATGGTCGTTCAAAGTTTGTATGGGAACTTTTGAACGGAGAGAGATAGGTGGAGGGTGCATTAACAAATCTCATAGAGATTCTCAATAGCTATTCAAAAACAATTTTTTTGAATTTTTTGGACAAAAAAAAATTTGTATGGAATTAGCCTCTGAGAAAAAAGTTAGTATGGGAACTTTTGAACGGAGATAGATAGGTGGAGGGTGCTTTAATAAATCTTATAGAAATTCTCAATAGCTATTCAAAAAATATTTTTTTGAATTTTTTGGACAAAAAAAAATTTGTATGGAATTTCCTCAGAGGCGCCCAGCTAAGGCCGAAAGCCGAGCTCCCTGTAGAACCGAAGGCCCAAAGCGTCGCATAGCGAGGCCGTAGGCCGAGCTGCCAGAGCCTAGCGCTCCCATGCTTAGTGCTTAGTGAGGGTGCTCTGTGCGAGTCTCGGTAAATTAAAATTAATAAAAAATCTATATCCACGCAACCATGGCCCAATCGCGGCTTGGTATATTAGCCATCGAACAATATATGAATTTTTGAAGTTATTGCTGAGTTTGCAGCTGCCAAAGTAAGAAAGAAGTAATTTTAATTGTATAACAACTCTTTTTCTCTCTTATTAATTATTGCGTTTTGTTATTTTTTCAATATAATAAATAATAATTTATCCATGTCCTGGATCATACAAATTTTATTGTCCTTGCTTTTTACTTTCTTTGGGGTGACAACCGGGTGCCACCCAAGATAGCTATGTCACAGTCAGGGGCTTACAAAACAGAGCCGCGGGAGGTCCAGAACATTGCCAGATCCAATATAAATCTGTTAGATAGACGGGATAGACTACTGTCTCAATTAACTGCTTTAATATAAGCGAATCGGATGGCCAATTATTCGGCTCGAATTTTTTCTGCAAAGGCCGCAAGCGGTTGTCCGCTCCGGATCTTAGGCCTTAATAATCCGAGTTCTAGGCAAAACTTTGAAGAGAGAGAGAGCGAGAGAGAGAGAGATGATTGTGTGATTGATTAGAAAATGTTCATTAATATAAAATGCAGGATCATCTTAGCCCACCAACATGAGCCAAGTTACTGGCAAAAATACCCTTAAGCGCTTATTTATATATTAATACCCTTTTAACCTAACCCTTTAACGGGAACGACACGAAAAAATCGTCGGTTCAAGCCTCAACGCCATTACACAGTACAAAAAATTCTGTACAAGAAAAATATACATAAAGATAATGCTAAGGGGTGGTCGTTTTTGAGACCGGTGCCCTATAAGGGTTAATTTGATACCGGTCACACGCATTTTATAAGCTACTTATAGTTGGAAATTTTTAAGAATTAACTTATGACACATTAGAAATGAGCCTTATACGAGTTAGTTTTTTAGTAAAACGTCCCACTTTGTCGCTTTCCATAAAGACGAGATTTCCTTGTATCTTCATATGAATAAACTGACAAAGCGGCTTTATGGCAAACGACAAAGGGGGCGTTTTACTAAACTCACTCGCATATAATATATGACGTTAAGACTATCGGAAAAACGGTTAGCCTTACCCTCATATTAATAAGGTTTAATCTATAACTGTCAAAAAAGTTAATTCTTAGAAATTTCCAACTAGGTATAATTTAATTACTACTAAGTACCTACGTACTTATTACACATATTACATAGGTACCTACTTATAAATGTTTTCGTACAAAAATATTTATTGTTAAATGTCTATACCTATCTATCGAACTATTGAATTTTCTCAAACATACAATGAAATATTGTTGTTATGTTCCTTATAATAGGCTGCGAAGTATGACGTTTTATTCAGATGCGACTAAGGACTAAGGAAGTTTGTTAATGGAATTTAATACAAATCTTGAAAGCCTAGGCCGGCTGTTAGGCATGTTTGAGAAAATCACTATACATACCTCGGCCAGAAATATGGGATTGCCCGGGAATACAATTTTATAATGTATCATTGCTATATGTTTATTCTTTCTCTATTAAATACATACTGTTCCTAATTTATTTATGAATAGGTGCTATAATATTATAAGCATTAATTATGAACCTCCTTATTTTTAAGTAATATTATTATTGAAATAAAATGAATCAAACTTAATTTCTGTCTTGAATGGTTTTACTCCTCACATAGGATTAGGGGTTTACAATAAAATCAAAACATAACACACAACTCCGGTATCTCGTAAGAACCCAAGACTACTTTTCCATTAACCCATTGAGTGCCAAAGGTAAACGGTGGTTAGAAATCGGTGGCCACCATATAAATGGCCTGCTTCTACGCATTATTGCGTAGCTGGCATCAATTTTAAAAAGTACTTCATGAATGCCAATGTCCGCAGTACTATGTAAAGGTAATATTGCGTAGAGTGGCACCAACTAAAAATATTTATTAAGTCATTCAACGTAACATTGCGTAGACGTGATAATGCGTATGTTGGCATCACATTTTAATTTTTTCTTTTCTGCTTGCTTCTGTATTGTTAAATGATGAACTTCCCGCCGCTATTCTACCCCTTTAACTAGAATACTTTCACCATTTTACCTATAATTGTTACATATCAGTGACATATGTTTGGGGCCAAGCGCATGTGACGACATTCTGTCGGACACGATTGGATGTCGCCACATACGTTCGTATTCTTTCCGATCCGGGCCGTTTGGTAGAAATAGTGTTTCAACAATTTAAAAAAACCGGCCAAGTGCAAGTGGGACTCGCGCGCGAAGGGTTCCGTACCATAATCAATTTATTATTTAAAAAATACAGTTAAATCAACCTACCTCAAAAACTACAGGAGATAATTTAATCAAACCAAAAATCGTTGATAGAGTTTATTAATGTGCATAACATATATTTTTTTTTAGAATTTTGTATAGCGTAGTTTAAAACTTAGAGGGGGGGGGCATTTTTCAGACTTTGAGAGCTGATATCTCGATTTGCTTAAATAAAAATTAGATTTATAAACGTTCGTATCATTTTCAAAGACCTTTCTATTAATATCCCACACGCTTAGGTATATACAACTAAAATAATTTTTCTATCCCTCAGTTACATGTATGGAGGGCCCCCACCCCAATGGTTTTATTTTACAATTTAGTATCATAATCCTGTTGCGGTTCATACAACACATATGCTTACCAAATTTCGTTACTGCAGCATTCATAGTTTCCGAGTAAACCGGCTGTGACAGACGGACAGACGGACATGACGAATCTATAAGGGTTCCGTTTTTGCCATTTTGGCTACGGAACCCTAAAAACCGGCGAAGTGCGAGTCGAACTCGGGCGCAAAGGATTCTGTACAATTATCAATTTATCATTAAAAAAATTAAAGAAAAAAAACCTTTTTAATAACAAGCTTTTATTATTTGTTTATAAAATGAACTAAAAAGTTAAAAATAAATTTAACTCTAAAAAGAAATATAACACTTTGTAACTTGATTGTAACCTTTAACGACAAATAAGCGTCTTCGTCTAGGACAAAATAATTCCATATTGTACAAATTTATTTCATTTTAACACTAAAACTTTTCACCATACATAATTATTCAATCTCGTCCTCCCTCTTTATCATAGTCCCCATTTATAAATGAAAGCGTGTTACATTGTGATAGCTTGAGGAAAATGTTGTGTTGTATTAAATGTAACACGCTTTCATTTATAAATAGGGACTATGATAAAGAGGGGGGACGAGATTGAATAATTATGTATGGTGAAAAGTTTTAGTGTTAAAATGAAATAAATTTGTACAATATGGAATTATTTTGTCCTAGACGAAGACGCTTATTTGTCGTTAAAGGTTACAATCAAGTTACAAAGTGTTATATTTCTTTTTAGAGTTAAATTTATTTTTAACTTTTTAGTTCATTTTATAAACAAATAATAAAAGCTTGTTATTAAAAAGGTTTTTTTTCTTTAATTTTATTTTTAACTTTTTAGTACCTCTATTTTTAATTCGAAATTTACTACGACGTAGTTCACAGCGCGTAGCAGCGTTATTCCGTCATGAAGTCCGTAGTTCGTTCACATGATTTGTAATATGTACTGATTTAAATATCAATACTTAATGTTGAAATTATGTAATCACTTGTTAGTTATTTGTAACGTTTCTCATTCTATCCATTTCTTTTAATGCATCAACATTACAAGGTTTCCTTGACGTCAACTTGGAGCAGTCAAGTTCTTCGATTTGAAGACCTGCTAAAGACCTAACTCGGCTTAAAGCTACATAAGCTTGACCAGCAGTGAACAATTTGGAGCCTAGATAAATAACAGCATGATCTACAGTAGTTCCCTGCATTTTATGCACCATTGAAGCCCAAGACAAGACAATCGGGAGCATTCTTCTTTCAGCTGTGCCGTGATTAAATTTAGCAGGAAATTGAACTGATTTAGGGTGTATTATGTGAATGCCATCGTTACCAAAGTCTACGCGAACCGATGGCACATCGCTATCGTATAGTTGAGCACGTCTGTAATACGGCCATAGGATTTCAGTGATGTGACCTATTGCTCCATTCACAAGTCCCTTAGCAACGTCAACGTTAGACCTCAACATAACTTTAGCACCAACAAATATTTCTAGTTCTTTTGGAAGACCTCCTGTTTTGTTAATGTCCGTGTGTATTATTTTATTAATATCAATCTGATCATTCTTTTTTGATCCATCAATTGATCTTGTGCTATTATTTTAAACATTTGTGTATTCTTCTTCCTAAAATGTTCGAGAACGGCTGAATTATGTTTATTGACCTGCTGATTCGTTGGGTAAATACGTAGAGCTTTTTCAATCGGAGACTCGTGACGACGAATCCAATGAGCCCAAACTCGATGGGGTTGTGCCGTTTAATTACGGAGTTCCTATGGCCACCTTCCAACTCCAACATCAGACCCTGGTTACCATAATATAGTATCAATGTACTGGTCAAAACTAATCCAATGAGCTCAAACTCGATAGGGTTGAATCGTTTAATTACGGAGTTCCTATGGCCACCTTCCGGCTCCATCAGCGGACCCTGGTTACCATATAGTATCAAAGTACTCGTCAAGACGAATCCAATGCGCTCAAACTCGATAGGGTTGCATCGTTTAATTACGAGTTCCTATGGCCACCTTCCGGCTCCATCATCAGACCCTGGTTACCATATAGTATCAAAGTACTCGTCAAGACTAATCCAATGAGCTCAAACTCGATAGGGTTGCATAGTTTAATTACGAGTTCCTATGGCCACCTTCCGGCTCCATCATCAGACCCTGGTTACCATATAGTATCAAAGTACTTGTCAAGACTAATCCAATGAGCTCAAACTCGATAGGGTTGCATCGTTTAATTACGGAGTTCCTATGGCCACCTTCCGGCTCCATCATCAGAGCCTGGTT
Organism: Thaumatotibia leucotreta; assembly: GCA_025490895.1. Classification (NCBI taxonomy): domain Eukaryota; kingdom Metazoa; phylum Arthropoda; class Insecta; order Lepidoptera; family Tortricidae; genus Thaumatotibia; species Thaumatotibia leucotreta. Next base: position 59,366 of record JALPQI010004079.1, on the reverse strand, counting down.
ACCATATAGTATCAAAGTACTTGTCAAGACGAATCCAATGAGCTCAAACTCGATAGGGTTGCATCGTTTAATTACGGAGTTCCTAGGGCCACCTTCCGGCTCCATCATCAGACCCTGGTTACCATATAGTATCAAAGTACTCGTCAAGAGGAATCCAATGAGCTCAAACTCGATAGGGTTGCATCGTTTAATTACGGAGTTCCTATGGCCACCTTACGGCTCCATCATCAGACCCTGGTTACCATATAGTATCAAAGTACTTGTCACGACTAATCCAATGAGCTCAAACTCGATAGGGTTGCATCGTTTAATTACGAGTTCCTATGGCCACCTTCCAACTCCAACATCAGACCCTGGTTACCATAATATAGTATCAATGTACTCGTCAAAACTAATCCAATGAGCTCAAACTCGATAGGGTTGAATCGTTTAATTACGGAGTTCCTATGGCCACCTTCCGGCTCCATCGGCGGACCCTGGTTACCATATAGTATCAAAGTACTCGTCAAGACGAATCCAATGCGCTCAAACTCGATAGGGTTGCATCGTTTAATTACGAGTTCCTATGGCCACCTTCCGGCTCCATCATCAGACCCTGGTTACCATATAGTATCAAAGTACTCGTCAAGACTAATCCAATGAGCTCAAACTCGATAGGGTTGCATAGTTTAATTACGAGTTCCTATGGCCACCTTCCGGCTCCATCATCAGACCCTGGTTACCATATAGTATCAAAGTACTTGTCAAGACTAATCCAATGAGCTCAAACTCGATAGGGTTGCATCGTTTAATTACGGAGTTCCTAGGGCCACCTTCCGGCTCCATCATCAGACCCTGGTTATCATATAGTATCAAAGTACTTGTCAAGACGAATCCAATGAGCTCAAACTCGATAGGGTTGCATCGTTTAATTACGGAGTTCCTAGGGCCACCTTCCGGCTCCATCATCAGACCCTGGTTACCATATAGTATCAAAGTACTCGTCAAGAGGAATCCAATGAGCTCAAACTCGATAGGGTTGCATAGTTTAATTACGAGTTTCTATGGCCACCTTCCGGCTCCATCATCAGACCCTGGTTACCATATAGTATCAAAGTACTTGTCAAGACGAATCCAATGAGCTCAAACTCGATAGGGTTGCATCGTTTAATTACGGAGTTCCTAGGGCCACCTTCCGGCTCCATCATCAGACCCTGGTTACCATATAGTATCAAAGTACTCGTCAAGAGGAATCCAATGAGCTCAAACTCGATAGGGTTGCATCGTTTAATTACGGAGTTCCTATGGCCACCTTCCGGCTCCATCATCAGACCCTGGTTACCATGTAGTATCAAAGTACTCGTCAAGACTAATCCAATGAGCTCAAACTCGATAGGGTTGCATCGTTTAATTACGGAGTTCCTATGGCCACCTTCCGGCTCCATCATCAGACCCTGGTTACCATATAGTATCAAAGTACTTGTCAAGACGAATCTAATGAGCTCAAACTCGATAGGGTTGCATCGTTTAATTACGGAGTTCCCATGGCCACCTTCCGGCTCCATCATCAGATCAGCTCTATGGCACAATAACATTGCATTGTCATCCGATTTATACATGCATTCTAAATTTCAGCTCAATCGGAAACCGGGAAGTGGATCAAATTTAAGTTGCAAGATTTGATTACAGAACGACAGACAACGGGACAGGTGAAACTAAATAAAAGCTTGTAAAAATACAGTAAATCGACCTTCTTCAAAAACTATAAGATATAATTTAATCAAAGCAAAAATCGTTGAAAGAGTTTATGACATGTATAACATTTTTTTTACTGCATAGTTTAAAAAATAGAGGGGGGGGGGGGGCACTTTTCAGACTGTGAGAGCAGATATTTCGAAAACGGATAGCTTAAATAAAAATGGGATTTTTAAACCTTCATATCATTTTCAAAGACTTTTCTTTCTATGATACCCCACACGTTAATATACATCTAAAAAAAATCTATCCCTCCGTTAAGGTGCGTTCAAACCAAAGGAGCATTCGCTGTTCTATCCCCCGTTCTACGAAATCAACCAATCACGTTTTGTGTAGCGATCGAATTTCGTAGAGTGGGGACTCTACGAAATTCGATTAGAACAGCGAATGCTCTTTTGGTTTGAACGCACCTTTATCTGTATGTAGGGCCCCAATCCCCATTTTTTTACTATATAATGTCATATCATAATTCTGCGCGGTTCATACAACACATATCCTTACCAAATTTCGTTACTGTAGCATTTATAGTTTCCGAGTAAATCGGCTGTGACAGAGGGATAGATAGACATGATGAATTTATAAGGGTTACGGAACCCTATAAACTTGAAAACAGTAATGGCATCATGTATCGCTATGGTTACTTATCGTGTAGCTAAATAGAGATAGATGTAAAATTGTTCAAATCCAAGAAATAATGTACCTACCTAACGAATTGTCATAAAAATGACAAATATCAGAATCATACCCTGATCACTATTTAATATAATAATACAACACTAAAACAACATAACAATAACATCATTCAATTAATTAACAATCAGACTTTTGCAGACATTAAATTTAACTTTTCAAGGCACGTAATAGTTTTTGCCATTTGTGTATAAATGGACATAGTTACACGATTACATTCCCTTGACAGAAAGTTTTGATTACTTATGTGAGTTGGAATTATCGTATCATTACGTCCAAATCTTCTCCTGAAAACTCACAACTTCTGTGGTTCTGACGGAAGATCAGCGCTGTGGACTCTCGAGTGTACAGCACGTATGCTGAGTCAGCGCCAATTCTATACCACGACACAGTCATGACTCTTGCGCAAATAAACTATGGGTTAACTTAATTCATAAGTTTCAATGTTATGTATTTATTTTGTTTAGTTTTTAGGATTCCGTAGCCAAAATGGCAAAAACGGAACCCTTATAGATTCGTCATGTCCGTCTGTCCGTCTGTCCGTCTGTCACAGCCGATTTACTCGGAAACTATAAATGCTACAGTAACGAAATTTGGTCAGAATATGTGTTGTATGAACCGCTACAGGATTATGATACTAAATTGTAAAAAAAACCATTGGGGTGGGGGCCCTCCATACATGTAACTGAGGGATAGAAAAAAAAATTTAGTTGTATATAAGCGTGTGGGGTATTAATAGAAAGGTCTTTGAAAATGATATGAAGGTTTATAAATCTCATTTTTATTTAAGCAAATCGTTTTCGAGATATCAGCTCTCAAAGTCTGAAAAATGTGTCCCCCCCCCTCTTTTTTTTTTTTAAACTACGCGATATAAAATTCTAAAAAAAATATATGCTATGCACATTAATAAACTCTATCAACGATTTTTGGTTTGATTCAATTATCTCTTATAGTTTTTGAGGTAGGTTGATTTAACTGTATTTTTTTAATAATAAATTGATAATGGTACGGAACCCTTTGCGCGCGAGTCCGACTCGCACTTGGCCGGTTTTTTGTTTTCCTTTTTTGTGTTTGTATCACTGCGAATGTAAGTTGTGGTTTGAATAAAGTTTTTATCTATCAATCTATCTAACTGTTGTTACACGAAACAAGCAGCAAAATCAAAAAATAGTCAAAGTCAAAGTCAAAGTCAAATAATTCTTTATTCAAATTGGAATAGCAACAAACTCTTTTGAATCGTCTAGATATGAAAAACTACTTCCGGTTCGAACCCTACACCGCTGACCCAAGAAGAACCGGTAAGAAACTTGGCGGGAATTATTTTTTCAAACAATGATGGTACATCTTACAACTAACATGCATTAAAAAAATACATAAAATTGATTTTAAATAAATTGAAATATAATAATAATAACAAGAGATGTAAAGTCTCTAAAAGTCACAACATTTATAAGTAATAATTTATAGAGAAGTAAGGTTTCTCTCCGAATAGGTATATAATAATAACATTATATAATGCACGTTTGGAGATGTATAGGGTCTCCTAGCGTAAATTATCGTAATTGAATGTCATGACTTTAACAAACTAATAATTAAATCCTAAATTACTCCCACGGTGTTTTATCATTCATGTAGTCTTGTGTACTATAATAAGCTTTAGATATAAGTTTACGCTTTACAAAATGCTTAAATTTGTTGACTGAAAATTCAGTAACATTTACTGGAAGTTTATTATAAAATCTTACACAATTACCCATGAATGATTTCCTAATTTTATGGAGCCGAGTGGCTATATGAGTGAAAAAATTATGCCCATAGGAAATTTGAACCAGCCTATAGAGGGTGTAATCGTTAAGTGTGGCCAGGCCATAATTACGTAAATATAACAGATATCAGAAACTTCCAACTGATATCGAAAGTGCGTTACCCAACGAGTAAAATTGCATTAATAACTTTTTCTAAATAGGTGGAGTAATATTAAAAATACTAAGTTAAAACGCTCCACGCTCCTCTACATTTAGTATGACGACTAGCCTTAAAAAATGTCGGGTGTCATAACAGATAAAACTGTTAGAGATTCGTTATTTGTACGAATACATTGTAATAAAATATAATACTACCGTTTATGAAATAATTAATCTAACATTTATTCATAAATAAAAAAATATTCATATTAAACTACTCTTTGAAGGAACTACGTACTAAATGTATGGAAGGGTTTGAAGTCAATATTTGAGATATTTCTGATTTTATTTCAAAAAAGTTATTAGTGTAATTTTACTCGTTGGGTAACGTACTTTTTCGATATCAGTTAGAAGTTTTCTGGTATTTGCTACAGAATTATGGCCTGGCAACACTTAACGATTACACCCTGTATAGTAGGTATTAGTTACTTACTGTACAATCAGTACAGAACAATGTTTTCCTTGCCGATTGTACAATTGCTACTTACTATACGTTGATTCTTAAGAAATGATGGGTTGTTTCCAGTTCCAGTTTGCAGTGGGCAGTTTCCAGGCATACTTACAGGCACAGGCACGGGATCCCCCCCCCCCTTTTCGAGAAGAGAATTTCATTTTCCATAAATTTATTTGCCATCCTAATCAAAGAGCATAATATTGCATACCTACTTTATTGTTTACTATAATAACTATTTACCAGAAACTTTACTTCCCTAAAATTCAATTTCCATTTGTCAGAATCATCGAAATCCGTATTTATCACATGCCATATTATGACATCATTTTGTCATCCAAATTAGCTACCAGAAAAGTCAATTTTTATAATGTTATTTGTACGAATCACCTGGACAATGAAACTACTTGGAAAGTAGGTTAGGTTAGATTTGGGAACTTTTGATAATGAAATTGCTATTAGAATGTAGGTTAGGTTTGAACTGTGACCCTTTAGAAAATGAAACTGCTATCAGAAATTGGGTTAGGTTAGATTAGAACTGTGACACCTGGAATATTAAGCTACTATCAGAATGTAGGTTAGGTTAGGTTGTAACTGTGACCATTCACAAAATGAAATTGCTGTCTGACAATAGGTTAGGTTAGGTTTGAACTGTGACCCCTTAGAAAATGAAACTGCTATCAGAAAGTAGGTTAGGTTAGGTTTGAACTGTGACCCTCACAAAACGAAACTGCTGTCAGATAATAGGTTAGGTTAGGTTACAACTGTGAATCTCCACAAAATGAAACTGCTGTCAGAAAATTTATTACGTTAAGTCAAAACTGTGAACTTTTAGAAAATAAAATAGCTATCAGAGAGAAGTTAAGTTAGAACTGTGTTCCCCTGTTAAATGAAACTGCTATCAGAAAGCAGGTTAAGTTAGGTTAGAACTGTGACCCTCCACAACATGAAACTGCTGTCAGACAATAGGTTAGGTCAGGTTACCCCTTAGCAAATTAAACTGCTATCAGAAAGTAGGTTAGGTTAGGTTAGAACTGTGACCACCTGGAAAATTAAACTACTATAAGAATGTAGGTTAAGTTAGGTTAGAACTTTGACTTTCCACAAAATGAAACTCCTATCAGAAAGTAGGTTAGGTTAGAACTGTGACCCCCTGGAAAATTAAAGTATGTCATACAATTGTTATGGTAAACAAATCATTCGGGCAATTGAAATTCAGGCAACTTAGATTTGGGCATATGAATATTATGTTCAATAACTGTCGGGTAAACAATAAACAGGCACACCACCGCTCTCCTCCCTTCCCATCGCTGATTCCGACCCCTAGGCAAAACTTTTGACAACTGTAACTAACAACTCATGTCTTTCGGCCTCTTGCCTCCCCGATAAAGAGCCGCCGCGAGGCCCTCGGGCCTCGCGCACAAAAAAATAACTAGTTAATAATATATATAGCTGCATTACCACTCATTTCTGAATGACATGATTGTTCTCCCAGAAGGAGTATTGGTGGGGGTTAGTGTTATATACGGTTGCATAGAGGGCGCTCTTGTGACCTAGGGAAAAATCTGACATTTCAGGATTTGCTCCCTGGTCGAAAAATGTTCGACGGCCTGGCTAAACGGTGAGACCTAGGTGGGGGGTGCTCGACCAAATGTCATAGGGAACTGCTGACAGTTTTTAAAGCCGCAAAATTTTTTTCAAAAAAAAAAAAAAAATTTTGCACCGAATTTTCAAAATGGTCCTTCGAGCCGGATTTTTTTGTGGTAGAATCTCTCAGGGTCCTAGATTAAAGAAAAAGTGTTTTTGTGATTTTCGGATCCAAGATGGCCGCCGTAGGGCCCGTCAAAGTTTGTATGGGAACTCTTAAACGGGGGGAGATAGGTGGGGGGTGCTCGACCAAATGTCATAGAGGACCCCGAGAGCTGTCAGGTGGGCAAAAAATTTTTGCAAAAAAAATTTTTTTTTTTTTTTCGAAAATTTTTTTTTCATCTGATCGAGCTGGAAATCGCTGTGCGTGACTTTTGGGCTCTCCAGATTCCGAAAAAATTTTTTTCAGATTTTTTGCACAAAAAAAATTTTGTATGGATTTTTCGAAATAATGGTCCGATCGCGCTCAAATTTGGCATGCGGGCATTATTTGGGCCCAGGAGTGATAATCTGAAAAAAAAATTGGAAAAAAATCCAAGATGGCGGCGACCCCGAACAAAAAGTCAAAATCCCAAGTAAGTTAAGCGAGCCCGAAGGGCGAGCTTCAGGCCGGGAGGCCGAAGGCCGACCCCGCGGAGGGCCGAAGGCCCGGAGCTTCAATCCCGGGGCCCATGGGGGTCCCGAACCCCAGTAATTTTGGGCGAGGCCGAAGGCCTCGCTGCAGGAGGGCCGGAACATTACCAGAACCAATATAAATCTATGTTAAGCGAGCCCGAAGGGCGAGCTTCAGGGTGGGAGGCCGAAGGCCGACCTTGCGGAGGGCCGAAGGCCCGGAGCTTCGACCCGAGTGCCCAAGCGTGCCACCCCCAAGTAATTTAAAGCGAGGCCGAAGGCCGAGCTCCGAGCAAATCGAGCTACCAAGCGTTCAACAACCCCAGTATCTTAATAAGCCGAGCCTGAGGGCCGAAGGCCCGATGGCGAGGCGTCAAGCCCGCGAAGGCCGAAGGCCGAGCTCCGCGTAGGGCCGAAGGCCCGGAGCGTCACGATCGAGGCGCTCTCCGCGCGAGCCCGAGGGCCGAAGGCCCGACGGGCGAGCCCACGCGGTAAAACTGCCCTTCCTAACTGTCTTAATAAGCGGACCGGAGGGCCGCAGGCCCGACGGTTCGCTCCGAACCCCAGCGAAGGCCGCAGGCCGAGCTCCGCGTAGGGCCGAAGGCCCGGAGCGTCCCGTAGAGGCGCGATAGCCTGCGAGGCCGGAGGCCGAGCTGCGAGAAAACAAAGCTTTTCTACGTATAATAAAATCTGTGTAACTATATAAGCTGAGCCGGAGGGCCGAAGGCCCGAAGGCGAAGCTTCGTAGCCGCGAAGGCCGAAGGCCGAGCTCCGCGTAGGGCCGAAGGCCCGAAGCGTCCAACACAGGCGAGCCAGCTCGCGAGGCCGAAGGCCGAGCTGCTTGAGTCCAGAACTCCCATGCTACTCAATGATAAAGTGTAACATGAAAACGAATCGGTGGGCCGCAGGCCCGACGATTCGTTTCGACAATCTGCGAAGGCCGAAGGCCGAGCTCCGCGTAGGGCCGAAGGCCCGAAGCGTCCACCACAGGCGTGCCAGCTCGCGAGGCCGAAGGCCGAGCTGCCAGAGTCCAGTGCTCCCATGCTACGCAATGAAAAAGTGTAACATGAAAACGAATCGGAGGGCCGCAGGCCCGACGATTCGTTTCGACAATCTGCGAAGGCCGAAGGCCGAGCTCCGCGTAGGGCCGAAGGCCCGAAGCGTCCCTCAGAGGCCTCACAGCTCGCGAGGCCGAAGGCCGAGCTGCAGGAGTCCAGCTCAAAAGCCCAAAAACTGCGATAAAAGTAGAAAATAATACAAAATCAATAATAAAAAAATTAAAGAAAATAAAAAAAATATCTCCAATACCCCAACCCTCCAGTCGACAAAAAGAGAGGCCCGCGAGGCCCTTGGGCCTCGCGCACAGAGCAAAAAACTAGTTAATAATATATATAGCTGCATTACCACTCATTTCTGACATATCCAATTGATCTCCCAGAAGGAGGTATGGTGGGGTATAGTGTTATATACGGTCGTATAGAGGGCGGTCCCGAGGCACCGGGAAAAATCTGACATTTCAGGATTTGCTCCTTGGTCAAAAAATGTTCGACGGCCTGGCTAAACGGTGAGACCTAGGTGGGGGGTGCTTGACCAAATGTCATAGGGAACTGCTGACAGTTTTTAAAGCCGCAAAAATTTTTGCCGAAAAAAAAAAAAAATTTTGCACCAAATTTTCAAAATGGTCCTTCGAGCCGGATTTTTTTGTGGTAGAATCTCTGAGGGACCTAGATTAAAGAAAAAGTGTTTTTGTGATTCTGGGATCCAAGATGGCCGCCGTAGGGCCCGTCAAAGTTTGTATGGGAACTCTTAAACGGGGGGAGATAGGTGGGGGGTGCTCGACCAAATGTCATAGAGGACCCCGAGAGCTGTCTGGTGGGCAAAAAATTTTTGCAAAAAAAATTTTTTTTTTTTTTTCGAAATTTTTTTTTTCATCCGATCGACCTGGAAATCGCTGTGCGTGACTTTTGGGCTCTCCAGATTCCGAAAAAATTTTTTTCAGATTTTTTGCACAAAAAAAATTTTGTATGGATTTTTCGAAATAATGGTGCGATCGCGCTGAAATTTGGCATGCGGGCATTATTTGGGCCCAGGAGTGAAAATCTGAAAAAAAATTTGGAAAAAAATCCAAGATGGCGGCGCCCCCGAACAAAAAGTCAAAATCCCAAGTAAGTTAAGCGAGCCCGAAGGGCGAGCTTCAGGCCGGGAGGCCGAAGGCCGACCCCGCGGAGGGCCGAAGGCCCGGAGCTTCGACCCGAGTGCCCAAGCGCGTCACCCCCAAGTAATTTAAAGCGAGGCCGAAGGCCGAGCTCCGAGCAAATCGAGCTACCAAGCGTTCAACAACCCCAGTATCTTAATAAGCCGAGCCTGAGGGCCGAAGGCCCGATGGCGAGGCGTCAAGCCCGCGAAGGCCGAAGGCCGAGCTCCGCGTAGGGCCGAAGGCCCGGAGCGTCACGATTGAGGTGCTCTCCGCGCGAGCCCGAGGGCCGAAGGCCCGACGGGCGAGCCCACGCGGTGAAACTGCCCTTCCTAACTGTCTTAATAAGCGAACCGGAGGGCCGCAGGCCCGACGGTTCGCTTCGAACCTCAGCGAAGGCCGCAGGCCGAGCTCCGCGTAGGGCCGAAGGCCCGGAGCGTCCCATAGAGGCGCGGTAGCCTGCGAGGCCGGAGGCCGAGCTGCGAGAAAATAAAGCTTTTCTACGTATAATAAAATTCGAGTAACTGTATAAGCTGAGCCTGAGGGCCGAAGGCCCGAAGGCGAAGATTCGCAGCTGCGAAGGCCGAAGGCCGAGCTCCGCGTAGGGCCGAAGGCCCGAAGCGTCCAACATTGGCGCGCCAGCTCGCGAGGCCGAAGGCCGAGCTGCCAGAGTCCAGTGCTTCCACGCTACGCAATGACAAAGTGTAACAGGAAAACGAATCGGAGGGCCGCAGGCCCGACGATTCGTTTCGACAATCTGCGAAGGCCGAAGGCCGAGCTCCGCGTAGGGCCGAAGGCCCGAAGCGTCCAACATAGGCGCGCCAGCTCGCGAGGCCGAAGGCCGAGCTGCTTGAGTCCAGAACTCCCATGCTACTCAATGAAAAAGTGTAACATGAAAACGAATCGGAGGGCCGCAGGCCCGACGATTCGTTTCGACAATCCGCGAAGGCCGAAGGCCGAGCTCCGCGTAGGGCCGAAGGCCCGAAGCGTCCCTCAGAGGCGTGACAGCTCGCGAGGCCAAAGGCCGAGCTGCAGGAGTCCAGCTCACAAGCCCAATACCTGCGACATAAGTAAAATGTAATACAAAAACAATAATAAATGAATAAAAGAAAATAAAAAATAAATCTCCAGGCCTCCTTTCCTCCAGTCGACAAAAAGAGAGGCCCGCGAGGCCCTTGGGCCTCGCGCACAGAGCAAAAAACTAGTTAATATTTTATAGCTGCATCCCGACTCATTTCATGTATATGGGGTTGTTCTCCCAGAAGGAGGTCTGGTGGAGTATAGATTTTGATGTCGTTGTATAGAGGGCGCAGAGGTGTATACCAGAAAAATCTGACATTTCAGGATTTGCTTCCTGGTCAAAAAATGTTTGACGGCCTGGCTAAACGGTGAGACCTAGGTGGGGGGTGCTCGACCAAATGTCATAGGGAACTGCTGACAGTTTTTAAAGCCGCAAAATTTTTTTCAAAAAAAAAAAAAAAATTAGCACCAAATTTTCAAAATGGTCTTTCGAGCCGGATTTTTTTGTGGTAGAATCTCTGAGGGTCCTAGATTAAAGAAAAAGTGTTTTTGTGATTCTCGGATCCAAGATGGCCGCCGTAGGGGCCGTCAAAGTTTGTATGGGAACTCTTAAACGGGGGGAGATAGGTGGGGGGTGCTCGACCAAATGTCATAGAAGACCCCGAGAGCTGTCAGGTGGGCAAAAAATTTTTGCAAAAAAAATTTTTTTTTTTTTTCGAAAAAATTTTTTTCATCCGATCGAGCTGGAAATTGCTGTGCGTGACTTTTGGGCTCTCCAGATTCCGAAAAAATTTTTTTCAGATTTTTTGCACAAAAAAAATTTTGTATGGATTTTTCGAAATAATGGTCCGATTGCGCTGAAATTTGGCATGCGGGCATTATTTGGGCCCAGGAATAATAATCTGAAAAAAAATTTTAAAAAAAATCCAAGATGGCGGCGACCCCGAACAAAAATTCAAAATCCCGAGTAAGTTAAGCGAGCCCGAAGGGCGAGCTTCAGGCCGGGAGGCCGAAGGCCGACCCAGCGGAGGGCCGAAGGCCCGGAGCTTCACTCCAGGGATCCGAGGGGGTCCCCCACCCCAGTAATTTTGGGCGAGGCCGAAGGCCTCGCTGCAGGAGGGCCGGAACATTACCAGAACCAATATAAATCTATGTTAAGCGAGCCCGAAGGGCGAGCTTCAGGGTGGGAGGCCGAAGGCCGACCTCGCGGAGGGCCGAAGGCCCAGAGCTTCACCCCGAGGGCCCAAGCGCGTCACCTCCAAGTAATTTAAAGCGAGGCCGAAGGCCGAGCTCCGAGCAAATCGAGCTACCAAGCGTTCAACAACCCCAGTTTCTTAATAAGCCGAGCCTGAGGGCCGAAGGCCCGATGGCGAGGCGTCAAGCCCGCGAAGGCCGAAGGCCGAGCTCCGCGTAGGGCCGAAGGCCCGGAGCGTCACGATTGAGGTGCTCTCCGCGCGAGCCCGAGGGCCGAAGGCCCGACGGGCGAGCCCACGCGGTGAAACTGCCCTTCCTAACTGTGTTAATAAGCGAACCGGAGGGCCGCAGGCCCGACGGTTCGCTTCGAACCCCAGCGAAGGCCGCAGGCCGAGCTCCGCGTAGGGCCGAAGGCCCGAAGCGTCCATCACAGGCGCACCAGCTCGCGAGGCCGAAGGCCGAGCTGCCAGATTCCAGTGCTCCCATGCTACTCAATGAAAAAGTGTATCATGAAAACGAATCGGAGGGCCGCAGGCCCGACGATTCGATTCGATAAATAGCGAAGGCCGAAGGCCGAGCTCCGCGTAGGGCCGAAGGCCCGGAGCGTCCAACATAGGCGCGCCAGCTCGCGAGGCCGAAGGCCGAGCTGCCAGAGTCTAGGGCCCCCATGCTATGCAATGAAAAAGTGTAACATGAAAACGAATCGGAGGGCCGTAGGCCCGACGATTCGTTTCGACAATCTGCGAAGGCCGAAGGCCGAGCTCCGCGTAGGGCCGAAGGCCCGAAGCGTCCAACACAGGCGCGCCAGCTCGCGCGGCCGAAGGCCGAGCTGCAGGAGTCCAACGCATCCATGCTACTCAATGAAAAAGTGTAACATGAAAACGAATCGGAGGGCCGCAGGCCCGACGATTTGTCTCGATAACTTGCGAAGGCCGAAGGCCGAGCTCCGCGTAGGGCCGAAGGCCCGAAGCGTCCAACATAAGCGCGCCAGCTTGCGAGGCCGAAGGCCGAGCTGCCAGAGTCCAGTGCTCCCATGCTACCCAATGAAAAAGTGTAACATGAAAACGAATCGGAGGGCCGCAGGCCCGACGATTCGTTTCGACAATGTGCGAAGGCCGAAGGCCGAGCTCCGCGTAGGGCCGAAGGCCCGAAGCGTCCCTCAGAGGCCTGACAGCTCGCGAGGCCGAAGGCCGAGCTGCAGGAGTCCAGCTCAAAAGCCCAACAACTGCGATAACAGTAAAAAATAATACAAAAACAATAATAAAAAAATAAAAGAAAATAAAAAAATAAATCTCGAGTCCTCCACTCCTCCAGTCGACAAAAAGAGAGGCCCGCGAGGCCCTTGGGCCTCGCGCACAGAGCAAAAAACTAGTTTATATACATATAGCAGAATAAGCCACAAAATTGTCAAAATTCCACCTGTTGACACATTGTCTGTACATACTTATTCTATGCAAATAAATTATCTTATCTTATCTTATCTTATCTTAACTTCAAATTTGGTCAGAAATCCGCTGTTGAATTTTTTTTCCCTTCCTCATGGGCACCGTGTATATTCATAGGATTAAAGTTAACAGCAGAGTGTTGAAAAAAGCTTTACGAAAATTGTTTTACAAACCTTACAGATGAAAGTACACTTGAAAAGATTTCTAAACCCTTTATAAGGCACCGGTCTCAAAACCGAACACTACGTATCACATTTTTTTTGTATTTATTTCGCAAGAGCGTCGAGGCTTGAATTCACATTTTTTTAAATCCTGTATTAAAGTTTGGGTTTCTTGCCAAGCCTTATTTACTGCTAAAGTTTAAAACACATAATTTGCCAAATTTATAAAAGCCTTTGTCTTATTATATACACGGTTCATGTAAATAAAATAAGCTAAGTATTTATATTTATAGCAATATGTCTCGCGAAAGTTTAAGCCTTATGGTTGGTTTGGTACACACGCTAGGAATGTATGTATAACACGTGTACCTATACATATAATTATATAAATATACATTATACTTTCAATAAATATTGATCTCGCGTTAAGTCTTAAAAGACACGTATTTGTATTATTTATTCGTAAAGAAACTTTTCCATCTGCCAAAGCCACAAGCGTTTCCTAACTTCGGAATTGTCAAGTTTGGGCAGCGACCAATAAACATTAAAAACTTTCAATCTATGTACGTAACGATGATAGGAAATATTATATTATTTAAATTCATGCTAAGTTTTATCAAATGACACATGTACATCGGAGTGTAGAGATTTTTGTGGGATTCGTATAGGTACACGAGTTGTATATTTATCAAAGCCCGGATAACAGAAGCAATAATATCTTGACCCCTCAATAAAGTGTAAACATATTTTTTTTGCTGATAAAGAGTACGATATACAGAATCACCGTCATGCAATTCAAAAATATTTCGTTGATCGGGTCGCCACTTTCCCGAAAGAAGGTTGAGGGAGGCGATGGCTGAGATACGCGTCATACTCGTGAACGGGTGCTGTTTGCGGAGACCGGTCTAATCAAGCTCACTCATGGCTTAAATTCAAACAATTTTCCTGCTGTTCTTGATATGAGAAATTGAATTCGCTACATGTTTGTTTATTTATGATTATTTAATATTATGACGCATGCAGACCTTATACATCTCTGAAACATTTAGTGAAATGTATCCGTTTGTTTTCTTTTTACTCTGACAACTAGAGACCTTTACATCTCTAGCAGTATAATAATGCTAATTTTAACGTTTAACTAAAAACAATTGTATGCCCTTTTACATATATCTTTACATCTATACATTTCTCAAAATTCATTAAATTTATATAATTGTTCTGACTATTAGAGACTTCATCTCTAGTTAATGTACTATATCTGTATTTATATTAAATCAAATTTATGTTTCGCTTTTAATTAATGCATGTTAACCGTAAGATGTTATAAAACTATTATTTGAAAAAAGAAAGTCCCGCTGAGTTTCTTGCCGGATTCTTCTCAGGCAGTGGTGTAGGGTTAGAACCGGAGGTAGTTTTTTTTTTCTCTCATTCGCTATTTATTTTAGTTTAACGATTCAAAAGCGCTCGTTGCTGGGCCTAATTGAATAAAGAATATTTTGACTTTGACTTTGACTTTGACATGAATAATGACTTGTTTGCATTTTATAATATTTTTATAGGTTTCGTAACATTTAATCGACAAGTTTAAAATGTTTGATTTTCAGTATCATTTGTATTGGTAATATAACTATGTACCTTCCCTTGGATTCCATTTACTGGTGTGGCCGAGCGGTATAGGCTTCAGCCGCGAAAGTGGGTTCGATTCCAACCTCATACGTTGGTGATCTTGGTCTATTTTTCTTTGCTATAATAACATCCAATATCAAATTTATAATTCACATTCATTTTTAATTCTAATTATTTGTTCTTTGGTATAATAACATCCAATATTTATAATTCACATTCATTTTTAATTCTAATTATTTGTTATAAGTATGAAGATTCATGTACTTAAGCACAGTCATGGTGCAATTTTACACATAAAATGAAAAAACTTAACGTGGCACGTACTGAAGTTTTTTTTAATACCGTCGGTAATAAATTATAATGCGACCACCACAACCTATAACTTGAAAAAATAACTGAACGGTTGAACTTTATTCAAACGTTCAGAGCTTGTGATAAAATATGTCGCAGTATAATTACTGTTCATAACGTAAAAGCGTTGATTAAGTTTTATATTTTTGTGCATTTATGAAAGCAGTCTGCAGCACCCTATGTTTTCAATATGATGAATTATGATCAGAAGACTACGTCAAACGATTCTTTTAATATTAAAGTGGACTTAGCTACAAACAATTTCGACATACACACACAATAAATATGATAGCACATGGTAACTTCTTATAACTGGTAATTTGTTTTCTCATTTTCATTACTATTATTTCTCATTACCTATTTAATAGGAAATTGTGAATCTAGAAATATATTGTACGGTATTGTACGGTTAACAACGAGAGTCTGTAATCCGCTTACCGACCGTGACCGCGTGCAATGTTTTTCATTACAATTGCGAGCAAAAAAAGTTTTAAGTCAAAACTATGAAATAAATAACGTATGTACTAACCCCGTTATTAATAAACGTTTGTTAACTTATCAAACCGCTAATAATTGTTGGTCCCTTTCGGTCTTAACAATATGTCCATAAGAGAAAAAGGGATAAACAGTTATTACGTTAACAAACGTTTATGAATAAGGGGGTAATATTTCCATAAATCCCTCGACGAATGCAAGCAATAGTGCGCTTAGAAAGTAAGTGTGAAGAAAAATAATTTAATTTTACAAACGTAAGAATATACGTACTGGAAGGCGTAGCGTGGGTAGGCCCCTCACAAGGTGGACCGATGACCTGGTGAAGGTCGCAGGAGTCCGCTGGATGCGGGTGGCGCAGGACCGGTCATTGTGGCAATCTTTGGGGGAGGCCAATGTTCAGCAGTGGCTTTTGGCTGATATGATGATGATGATGATAATGAAGAATATAATACACTAGGTTAAGATTGTCACTTGTTCTGTGTACTACTAACACCTATGGATGTGTGCTTGTCCGAAATAAAGAGATTTATTTATTTATAAAAACAATCAGTTGTGCTGTTTTTTTTAAATACACTTAAAATAATTCTTGACATGAAAGGCATAAGGTCGGATTTAGCAATTTCTCTGACTTGTAAGTGTAACTTTAAGCTTTTGAGACAAGGTCGAATTTAGATATATCTCATACCCACAGAACCGACCTAATGCCTTTCAGGTCGAGAATTATGTATTATATTTCCTGTTGTTGAAGTTGTCAGTCTACATTTTACTGGTAATTTCTTTAAGACTTTCTAAATAAGTCGCCGCTCTTTTCGTCGTTCGTTTCGTTGAATTATAAGAAATAAATAATGTTTTTATTGTTTGTTTAAAATTGAACTACGTAATCTACGTATGCTTGTGTGGTGACGGCAGTAATAATTATAATATTATAATAATACTCGTACATTAAATTTGTCACCACCCCAACTCTTGCTGCGGGAGTCATGAGAGTCGACTAAGGGATTGAAGTGTCACTGACCATTCTTTGATTGATGATGGGCAGCAGCGTAATCATAGTAGATATATTACTACGATTTTCAATCCGCTTGTCCAGCGTGATGATTGTTCATATGGAGATTTACCTCCTAATGCGTCTATACACATAGGTAGTTAACACTTTGAGCGCGGGACTCTCCCGAGGGGAGTTCTCTGTGGGATGTCAATTTTCGCTACAAAGCGGAAAAATCACGGGATCGGCTACGAGCGTAGCGCGTAGCACTCGTCCGCAATGAAAGTGTTAATAGTTAATACGAGAGGCCTATATTTAGCAGTGGTCTTTCGTCTAAGATAATAAGTTACATTTAAATTAGAATAAATTGTACAGTACTGGAAATAAAGAAGTTAAAAAAATCAATATACCACAGAATTAGATTTAGATAGAAGAAACAAGTTCATTCATTTGTATGGCGGCCGAGCGTGTCAGATTTTGTACTGAAGTTGTTACTTGCCTATGATTTTAAATATGTCTCAGGCCCTTGAGTATTCATATTTTTTTGAGTTGTTGCAATTAATATTACTTAAGGAGGCATTATTAATGTTTTTGTTCACTTCAACTTACAAAATTTGACGCCCGAAAGCTGCAAGCTGCGATTAAAGACGGACAACTCAGTGGATTTCACTGAGTTCATTTGACACGCTAAGTAGATACGTTTGCTTGATCTATGGTATATATGACATCTGTGCAATATACTTACCTATAGATTTAATTTTGGACCAACGTTGGAAGCTTTTGAACAATAATTGGGTACTTTTATTACAGGAATGAACCGAATAATTATGTGTATCGCGATTAAAGAAACTGATTTATTGAGTAGGTACGCGTTACAACTTCTAAAAATCGTAAAATAAGAGACACCTACTTACACAACATACTTATATAACCTTAAAATATAAATTTATATCACACACAAAGCCTACATACATCATAAAAGATCTCAGACATTATATTAAAGTCGTGGTGTTTTTAATCAGTCAAACGCTACGTGTCTGGATTTGTAACTACGTGGGATTACGAAGTTAGAATATATTTTCAAAGATTTCTACGCCCATTTTTTAGGTTTTATTTTGCAACATGATAAAATGCCTAGATACCCCCATAAAACGCCCTATAAAACGTGTTGACCAGCTTAAAACGTCAGATGTTAACAGACTATATCTATTTAGTTATAATGAATAACTTTTTCATCACACTTGCTGTCTAAGCGTGCCATTGTGTTAGACTAAAAGGCCCTTAACCTGTTAGACTAAAAGGCTGGTGCACGGTCGGAACTATTTATTATTATCTAGAAAACCCGTAAGACTTGGGAGCGTACAATATTGGTTAACGGACCAAATATGTGTGTGTCAGTAACAGCTGACCAGAGACAATAATGTCATACATAAAGAGGAGGTTCTATTTTGATAAATACCTCAACACATTGCTTGCATGCGTAGCGGGAGTAATAGAAAAGTGAAATTCTCTAGGCAGTAATAGATATGTTATTATGTCATAGAATAATATTATTTTGTATTAAAACTGATTTTTTATTTTAATTTGATTTAACTTAATTTAATTTGTAAACGATGTAGTACATTATAGGTCTGAGATCTTCAGTGGCTGGTGACGTAAGCTAAATAGTAAAAATATAATTAAACGGTTAAACTCACGTGTATTTAGTTACTACGTGTGACATATCGGAGAGCATAGGTCTCATAGAAGACATTGATAATGGAGACGTCGGTTCTCCGAAACAAATCACGCGTGAGTTTAACAGTTTACGATACAATACGAGTAGTAAAGGCATTATATCGTACGAAAGTTTAAATTCTAGTTAGAAGACGTTAATAAATAAATAGTCAACCAACTAGGCTTCACGAACTTCTATTGCTTACCCATTATTTATAGAACAAATGGGACAGACGTTCCGTAAGTTCCGTTCTCATTGCACGTCCCCATTCACGCCATCAGCCACTCGGCGTAAATGAGGGTACACGCCAAACATGTTTAAGGCGCCATTATGAAGGCTTTCGATTGGCTCTAAGCGGTCAATGAACTTGATCTGACTGAATATAATATACCGGGTGGCCCATTCAAATCGGTCAGTATGGGAAAGTCTGAAACTATAAGACATACGAATATTTGTTCTTAGGAACCATGTCATCGATTTTAAAAATAATGAAAACTATTTTGATAAATATAAAAAAAAAAAATCTTAAGTTTTACACAACAAACACCCAGTAAAATAAATTTTAGTATATGAAAACAATGAATTCCTTTCATTTTAGACATCATGTTTCTTAGAGACATTTACAGCTTAAGACCTACACAAACGATATCTAAATAAAAATAGTGTAAGTTTTTTTTTCAAAACAACCGGGTTCGATTCCCTAGCTGGGTACAGTTTTTTTTTTCAAATGTATGAATGCAGTTTTTCTTTTTATCAAAATCGGTGACATAGTTCCTAAGAACAAATCTTCGTATGCCTTTTAGTTTCAGACTTTTCCATACTGACCGATTCGAATGGGCCACCCTGTATAACCCCCTTATTCATAAACGTCTGCTAACTTAACAAGCCGCTAAAAATTGCTTGTCCCTTTTGCTCTTATGGACACATTGTTAAGATGGAAAAGGAAAAACAATTATTAGCGGCTTGTTAAGTTAGCAGACGTTTATGAATAAGGGGGTAATATTCCTAGGAGACAGTGTCATTCAAACATTCAATATAACTTTGTACCTGAGATAGTCTTTTATTTATTTTTCTACTCTGGCACTGCAGTTTGAATGAAGGACTAACAGAGAAATAAAAACGTTGATATTAAATAGCGTTAGTTTTTTTTATTGCTAAGTAAGGCAAACGTCATTCATTCTGCCACTACTTTAGGTGTTGCAGAAAAAGTATTTTTCTCAAACTTGCTACGGAATGTTGTTGTTACTTACTTACTTTAAATTAAGCCCGGAAATACTATGTATCCGGTGTCATATGCTAAGATGATAGATGATAAGAGATTTCATGTATTTATTTCACACCTAGGGCTGCAAACAAACTGTCTTTTGTTTTGAAACGTCAAATTGTGACACTAGGTCTTGACATTCAGCCACAGAAAAAAAAAAACTAAGTACTAATGTCTATACCAACAGGTAAAAGGCTACCTCAAACAGATTAAAAAAAAAGTTAGGCGCGAATGTTTTTTTTTAATGTTGTATGATACTGTAATATTGGTTTATTTACAAATCAAATAGTATGTTTCGGCGAAATCAGTTCGTTTTATTTCATGGCAAGTTTGAGAAAAGCACTATACAAATCTCGGCGAGAAACAGGGTTACAGGCCGCGTATTTATACGTATATCTACTTGGCCTGTAACCCTTCGTTTCCCGTCCTTCATAGTAATGTACTATTACTAATAGGTAGTAATTTTTGAATTCCCATTCAATTACCGTTTAAAAAAATCTATGAAAAATGGTAACAGATGAAAAAAATTGTGTGCCGAAAAAATTCTTCTATCACAATCGATAGAGCTCGCGATTTTAAGTGGAAATCACATATAAAGTTCCAAAACTCGTAGGACTACTTTAAAAAAATGTCCTATAATATATTTGCACACGTTTGAAAATGATCCGTCTAATTATATTCGAATTACAAAAATGCCCGAACCAAATGCCCGACAAAATTAATCACCTGAAGATTTGCTCCACTTGGCACCGGCGGTCGGCGCCTCGTCGTCTGACCCCGGGGGTCACGTGGAGATCAACGGATAAGTCTTATTGGTCTGTTACGCTGTTTTCCTATTGGTTATATTTGTTGTCAAGGGCATGCGATTGGGTGCCAATGTGAAAGGCAATTTTGTTCAACGTTGTCCCCCCCAATTTTTTTGTATCATCAACATCATATATATATCCCTATGCGTCTATACGCATAGTTAATAGATAGTCCCTATTAACTATGCGTATAGACGCCTTAGGAGGTAAATACCCATAATCGCCACGCTTGGCAAGCGGATTGGCAATCGCAGTAAGGTAAATGTATCAGTGGATGACACTACAAGGAGCGATTCCATGCATTTTTCCAAAAAACTACGTAATTGTCAAAGATATAGACTAAATGTGTAAACACATTTATAAACTGGTTCCTCCTTTATGTTTTTAGAATAATAAATTGTGTATAACTAATACTATTACCCTATAATTTCACTTTTACGTGACGTCTCAAGTTATACTAGTGAATGACTGAAACTAAATATTGAATTTCCCAAAGTATGACTATGGAAAAATAGGATTGGTGTCCCAGTAAATGATATGGCATTGCATCACGTTTTACAATTGATTATCTTAACTGCAGGTATGTTTATGGTACTGGTAAACTTATAAAGGGAAAAGCTAGCTAAAACGAGGTAGATATTTATTAAATGTTGAACAAAACTTTTAATGCCTTTATTAAAACGATTTTGTATACACACAGTAACTAGTAAAATATGTTTTTTCCTTCACATCGCCTCTCGATTCTTGCCATTTCTTATATTTAGATTCGTTTTTTAGTCTTCTTACCTAATTTTGTAAAATAAACTTTTTTTAGGGTTTTACTTTTAAGTAAAATGAGGCATATGCCAGCTGTAGTGTCGCTTGCCGAATCAAATTATGTTTATTTACAGTCAGTATAAGCTTGGCCTTTTTTTTCTTGGCGTCATGGGTAAATTTAGGTAATTTTAGGGATATATTTTCATTAAAAATACCTGTAACCAATGGATGACACACAGTTATGACCCAACGAATGACATATCACTACATACTCGATCTCCATAGAAAAACAGTATATGACACCCAACCCATGTCAGACACTACTCACATGACCTATAGAAACTTGTGCTTTTTAGAATAACTACAATATGCGTTGTATATCTATAAAATACGATTCAAATTAAGATACATAAAATTACAATTTGAGTGAGTGAATGACATGGGTGTCATCCACTACTAAACGCTATAATTTTGTTCCAGTATATGACATGCGTCTAAAATACTAAACTAATAAAAATAATGCACTTGAAATACACAATATCAATAGATCCTTTTAAAATGTAATAGTTTTAGTAAACGCTATCCAAAAATTCGTTAAATCCAGGCTAATACGTTCACTTTTACAATGCAATGCCTTAGTCGATTCACTAAGAACATCGTCGCACAACTAACTCGAAGCACCTGTTCGTAAAAACCGTCTATACATTTTGAGAAATATTCAAGATATCGATGAAAGATTTAAAACAAAAATCACTGATTGCACTACTAGTAGTCTGGATACTGTATTTGGGTCATATTAACAACAGTTTTCTTAATATTTAAATCAAATTGCAAAAAAGTCATTTATTGGTACAGTGTCATCCACTCCTACATTTACCTTAATGTGTCCACTATGATGACGCTGCTACCTATCATCAATATTTTATAACACAGGTATTTTTATAATGATTTTTACTCAGAATCGTGAGCTCTTTCGAACATAATCCGAAAAAAAATCCCAAAATGTACATACATTTTTCGATTTTTCCATTCTGTTACCGCCATACAAAATATGAAAAAATGCTAACGGAATGAAAAAAAAACCCTTGGACAAAAAAGTACTGTATTAAAATAAATAAGTGCAATAACTTAAACTTTCGGGACACATAGTAACTATATAATTAAACGGTTAAGCTCACGTGTATTTAGTCACTACGCGCGATGTATCAGAGAGCCTAGGTCTCCATTATCAAGCATTTAGCTCGCGTTCACGCCTCGTCACTAGCCTAGAGACCTAAGCTCTCCGAAATATGTCGCGCGTAGTGACTAAATACACGTGAGTTGAACCATTTATTTATATAATTATATTGAATAAAATTATAATAATAATTAGAAAAATCCCTCGTATTGTAACCAGGGATCGGACAAATGTGCGTCATTGTTTGCAATAATACAAACTTTTTGCTTCTATGCACTCCTTAAGACGTCTCCAAAACTTCCTCCCTGTTCAAACTAAAATCACACTATCTCGTTCGCTTTTGCTTCCTTTATTAGACTATGGAGATATAGTCCTTGTGGATCTCAGAGAGGAGCTACTTGACAAACTCGAACGCTTACAAAACTTATGTATCAGATATATTTTCGGTTTGCGTAAGTTTGATCATATATCCCAGTTCCGTATGCAGCTCGGCTGGCTTCCGATCCGTCGTCGTCGAGATGTTCATATCCTGTCATTGCTTTTCAATGTGTTATTTAATCCTGCTTCTCCTTCTTATCTATCAGAGAATTTTAGTTTTCTGGCCTCGGGTAGCGGTCACCGCTTGCGTTCGAGCGCCAACCTTTCTCTTGCTTTTCCATCCTGCAAGACACGAAGTTACAAAAGATCTTTTACTGTCCATGCCGTCAATCTGTGGAATGAGTTGCCGGTATCTGTAAGGCAGTCGCAATCTGTAGCATCACTCAAGGAGAGGCTGAAGAAGTTGTGGCTTTCCAATACCAATCCTTAACTATGCTGGATCCTTTGTGTTTTTACATATTTATTTATTATTTGATATATATTATATGTTTCTATATTTATTTATTATTTAACTATATTATTATGTATTTATATTTAGTGTTTGTGTAGATATTATTATCGGTTTTGTATATCAACAATGCGAATACAAAATTATACTTCAAAATTTAAGTTAGTAAATGTACATTTTATATTTGTCTTTCACCGTTGCTTGTTCATTTCTCATTTCCTCAAAGGTTAACTGGAAGAGATCCCTGAAAGGGATAAGTTCGCCTTTGTTGTATCAAATTGTTTTTGTCTGTGTTTCCTGTATTTCTGTTCTAATGTACAATAAAGCTTATACATACATACATACATAATATGGACATGACTCCAAAATTGATTAAATTAATAATCAAACGAATAATTACTTGAAATTAAATTTCGAAGACTTAATGTGACTATTTAAAAAGGTTTTCATAGTTACCGGTGTCAAATAAGTAATTTTCTAAAAAAGATTAATTATTCAATCAACTTAGGAGTCATCATCATCATCAGCCTATGATAGTCCACTGCTGGACGTAGGCCTCTCCTATTATCTATGCGTATAGACGCATTAGGAGGTAAATGCCCATAATCGCCACGCTGGGCAAGCGGATTGGCGATCGCAGTAATGTGTCCACTATGACGACGCTGCTGCCCATCATCAATCTTTTATCAAATAATGGTCAGTGACACTTCAATCCCTTAGTCGACTCTTACGACACCCGCAGGAGGAGTTGGGGTGGTGACAAATGTATTCTTATTGCCGTCACCACACGGCCACTTAGGAGTCATGTCCATATTATTGCGAACAATGACGCACATTTTCCCGATCTCTGATTATAACAAAAGATTTGTCACATAGCAAACCAGTTCAAGGTCATACTAACACGCTCTTGAATCTCCTGCCAAAGATTCGTGAGCACCATTAATTATATCATAACCTTAACCCGCGTCTGGCAGCCGCGTCTGCCAGGAAGGTCGCATGGGGAACAAATCTGTTTACTTTTGCTAACTTTTAGAGTCTTCGCACATTATAACAACGACTCTATGCCAAATATACGGGGTCGTGATCCCAACTGTGAAAAACGTGTTAAGATGGTCTTTCTGAATAAGGTTTTCCATGGAACAAATATGAATATCACGAAAAAAAATTACTGATTTCATACCGACCGGTGCAGAAGTGTTCATAGCTTTCAGCCTCGATTCATAATTATGTAAACACGTTTGCAAGGAATTAGTATGGAGAAATGTATACATATTAATGAACTCTAACTTTATTCGTAGAAAAATACGTTTGTTCATATAGGTCCCATGGGAAACATTAACACATTTTTTCAAAGTTGGGATCACGACCCCGTAATCACCCTGTAGAAATTTAAAGCCTATGTCATAAAAAAATATATGAAAATAAAAATGATTTTATTTTCAGACGATATGAGTCCACAACAATGTTAATAGATTTACAACTATGTTATTATACCTATAACTACTTAATCTTATCATATGTTTACGTTTAATTTTATACCGTCTAATGATAAAGTTATTTTTTTTTGGATTGGGTGAAAAATTCAGTGAAATTTTAATACAATCTGATGTCAAAAACGAGTCCGCTCCTACTGTAAATATTAAAAATAATAATGATGGCTGGACGACCTGGATTGCTTTCTTAACAACTGGCCGGAGGAAGCACACACTTGGGAGTCGTGGAGTTTAAGGGGAGAGCAGTTTGCCCAGCAGTGGGACACAAAGATACCTGATTTAAAATAAATTACATTCGGATGTTTTCAGGTTTTTCTAATAAAACTTCGCAATGACCCGTATTCATTGACCGCGAGTGCATTAGGCTTAACGATAAATAGAAATAAAATAATATAATAATATCGACGGCGAAAAGCAAACACGTAGTAACCCACAAAAATGAAATTGTTCACCAGAGCCGAAAAACCTCCCGAGTTTTGAAAAAAAAATCATAACTTTCGTATTTATGGACACATCTTATTAAAAATTGGACACAATATCCACATTTTTTTTGTCTTTAATTTCATTTAAATAAATTTCACCATAAGTTATTACAAGTGGAGTTATGTGGGTTACTACGTTTTGGTTGTTTTTTTACAGTTAGCAAACACGTAGTAACCGACGTCAACAAATGTATGAAATAGCATTTATCTATCGTTTTTGTGGATAGCAAAAACGCAGTAACCCACTTTAAGTTTACTAAAAGTAACAGTAATAAAGTGTTAAACCACATGCTTTAGATAATTTCAATGAGCCCAGTGCTGTAACACTATTTGTTTTCGTATTGTAAGTATTTTCAAATGCATTAAATGTATTGCCAACATTTTTAGGATGACTTTTAAAGTGACTTTAATGGAATCGCGAAACAAAACACACGACTTTTCAGATGTTTCGTTAAAAATGAGAAGAGACTTAAAGGAATTAAATATGAAAATCAAACCACTTGAAGTGTAATAATCAAAAATGAAATAATTAAATTAAAAACGAAACGTATAAGTATACCTTTATCTTGAAAAATCATAATTAGACTTTTATAAAATGTATAGTTTTAGCAAAGTATAACATAATTGAGCCCAGTTTAAACAAGATAAACCACTAAAAAATCTATAGGTAAGTACTTCTATCTAGCACGTTTGAGATTGATAACATTTTTAGTTGTTTATCTTGTATCTAAAGTATCAATCATTTATTCATAACCATGAAGATAAATTATTATAATATTTATAATAATATAAACGCAATATGAACTTGGTTCCTACATATAGAAAACATAATGAGATCCTATTAAATAATAAAGAAACGTGTGGACGTTTATATAGAAAACATAATGAGATCCTATTAAATAATATAGAAACGTGTGGACGTTTCTTTATTATTTAATAGGATCTTATTATGTTTTCTATATGTAGGAACCAAGTTCTATATGTAGCCCAAGCGTGGGCTGGACAGAAGAAACGACTAAAAAAGTATGTCATTCTATCTTTATACTACTTTTGCTCAGTCTATATCTGCAGTATCAGTTATCTTCATTAATAATCATGTAGTTAATTATTATAATATAAACACAACGTTAACTTTGTATAATATACCTATACTAACAAAAGAAAAGCCTACTTTGAATACGTCCAAATAAAAAAAATAAAAACTAACATTGTTAATAAAATTAATCACTTTAATATTTTCTTCGGTTACTGAGATGATCACTTTAATATTTTCTTCGGTTACTGAGATGATTGCTCATGAAATAAAAGTATAGAAACGGATAGTATATTAATTAAATTGAACTTCATCCCGATGTTTCGAACAAACAAAATAAGAAAGATAAGTACAAAAACTACCCACAAAGAAAAATTTACTTAACCACGGACAATATTAGGGTTCCGTAGCCAAAATGGCAAAAACGGAACCCTTATAGATTCGTCATGTCCGTCTGTCCGTCTGTCCGTCTGTCCGTCTGTCACAGCCGATTTACTCAGAAACTATAAATGCTACAGTGATGAAATTTGGTAATGATATGTGTTTTATGGACCGCTACAAAATTGTGATACTATATTGTAAAAAAAATAATTGGGGTTGGGGCCCTCCATACATGTAACTGAGGGATAGAATTTTTTTTTAGTTGTATATAAGCGTGTGAGGTATCAATAGAAAGGTCTTTGAAAATGATATAAAGGTTTATATATCACATTTTTATTTAAGATAACCGTTTTTGAGATATCAGCTGTCAAAGTCTGAAAAATGTGTCCCCCCCCCCTCTATTTTTTAAACTACGTGCTATAAAATTCAAAAAAAAAAATTGCCTATTAATAAACTCTATCAACGATTTTTAGTTTGATTAAATTATCTCTTATAGTTTTTGAGATAGGTTGATTTAACTGTATTTTTTAATGATAATGGTACGGAACCCTTCGCGCGCGAGTCTGACTCGCACTTGGCCGGTTTTTTATATTTTAAGGGTGGATGTACATCCACTAACAACATACTAAAATGCAAATTAAGCTAGTTATTCATTACAAGTGGTTCTCTGCCTTTTCGCCGAATATTTTATTGCCGAATCACTTCCCAACCAACTTTTCGCAGAAGTGTCATTTGTTAGTGAATTTCATTTCCCAACTTTACATAATCCAACCTAACCGAACCCAACTAGTGGGTAATTCTCATTTCCCAACTATGGGGTTGGGAAATGGAATGGTTGCGAAATAATTAGTTGCCAAAAGTTATTCGGCCGAATGACACTTCTGCGAAAAGTTGGTTGGGAAATGAAATTCGGCAATACAATTTTCGACGAAAACACAGGATACCATTACGTGTATTTTCAAAATGAAGACAAGAAACAAAATAAATAATCTACGCCGGTTCTATCCCTACGCCTCTGTCCTTCCTTTGTATGATTGTATTGTTAGGAACCTTCCTACCTGGGGTACATACCCCAATTTTGAGACCGGCTAGAAACTCAGGGGGACAAATCTTTTCAAAAAACATTTGCAGTAAGGCTTTGGTTCTCGCTAAGGAGAAGAAATCCATTCCTAGAATGTTGCGTGAGGACATTGTGATAATGAAATATTCAAATTTTAATAGGATAGAAACAAGCTTATCACTATCACCAGCTTGGGATCCTATAGTTCATCTAATAAAGGAGCAGACAGGCTCGCATAGACCGTGAGACTAATGGGTACGACGGTATTGAGCTTTTTAGTACAGGCAATTTTTACAAATAAGAAATACGTATGTATGTAAATAATATGTATGTTTCGGTTTAGTGCATGTGGATCTTAAGAAGTACTACAAATGTTTTTTTAATAGATGTGTCCCGCTGAGTTTCTTGCCGGTCCCAAAATTGGGATACCTTCCTAACAATACAATCATACAAAAGAAGGGATTTCTTCTCAGGTCAGAGGTGTAGGGATAGAACCGGCGTAGATTATTTATTTTGTTTTTGTCTTCATTTTGAAAATACTTATAATGAATAACTAGCTTCATTTGCAATATTTGTAATATCTACATCCCTTAAAATGTCTGTGGTTTAGTATATTCTTTGTGGGTAGTTTTGTACTTATCATTCTTATTTTGATGTAGGTAGATCTATCAAATTTCCTCGATTGTCAGTCGCCCGCAGACCACGAACCCCTATAAAGTGTTCGAAACGTCGGAATGAAGTTAAATTTAATGAATATACGTGCGTTTATCCGTTTTAATTTTTTTATTTTAATCAGTAATCACTTTAGGCAAAATTCTCGTTATAATGCTTCAAAATTCCAAACACTTCGACTCACTTTCGCTCCTCGGACCGCACTGAGTGACGTCGTAAGCGTATGCGCAATGGCGGCGACTGCCACGTTAAAACGTTTTAAAGCGCGCGAATCTAAGCCCCTACACCCTACAAAAGTGAAGTAATTATTAAGTAGCTAGCTTTACGTGATCCTTGTAAACGCAGTAAAAGACAAGATTCTCTAATTTGATACTGCTAGCCAAAATATTATTTCCTGCCAAATGGCGTAATTGCAAGACTTTCCAGCATCGTCGTCAGAACAACGGGCGGTTTTAAGTGCTGTAAATGCTTTGATTTAAATAACAGAGGTTTTTTTGCTACTTACTACGTGTTTGGAGAATACATTTCAAGAAAAATGGGAAAATTTGTAGTTCCTAATTTCCTTGTTTTTCATCATATCGGCACGCGGATGGCACCAATCGACGCGGAAAAAATCGAAGATTCCGAAAGTGCAATAAAAAAATTTTTGACCTTGTGTTGGTTACTACGTGTTTGCTTTCCAGCGTCGATATTATCTTAATACATTAGTATAACATGACAGGTAGCACCATTATTAAAAGTAAACTCTGAAATCCTACTTTTTTTCTTCAATCTTCATACAAAGACCCGCTTTACAAACTTTTACACGAGGAAATAGTTACCCGTTTGATATTCTTGCTAGCGAGTAAAGTTTACAGGAAGTCTGCAACACAGATAAAATAATACAGAGACGCTAGAAGTCGTAGAGAATATTTTCACACCGATTCATCTAAACATGTACACAATTTCAGTTTTCATCATCATTATCCAATCTCAGTCCACTGCTGGTCATAGGCCTCTCCTATTAACTATGCGTTAGGAAGTACAGGGTGAACGATATGAAGTGTTACAAAGTAGATTTTTTTAAATCTGGTGTCAAAGTAATAGCGGCTTATTATCGGAAATATGTTTTGAACACCACATTGAAGTCTTAGGTACGCACACATTTGGGTTGTAGACCGCAAACATAAGAACGAAACTGAGCTTTGGCTTATAAAGTTCGTAAGAACCAAAAATGGCTGAACACCGAATTTCATGACATGAAATTCACACATTGTGTCATTTCTCCAGTGCAGTGAGATTCAGACTTTTTATCTGGTCTATTAAACATTCTAGTATAAACGCAATGAAGAAAGCGATCGTTTTTCACTGGCACATACCACTACCCAGTGGTCACAAACGTG
The DNA here is from genome assembly GCA_025490895.1 of Thaumatotibia leucotreta. NCBI lineage: Eukaryota > Metazoa > Arthropoda > Insecta > Lepidoptera > Tortricidae > Thaumatotibia > Thaumatotibia leucotreta. The sequence goes on along the minus strand of JALPQI010004079.1, from coordinate 29,748 downwards.
CTGCGAGCAAATATTTTTTTACCATTTGAAGACCATAGTCAAGGCAAAAGGAGTTTATTGACTAAAAGTAAATTTAATCATAAAATGTAATATTTCTCCTCTTGTTTTTTCTTACTTATAGCAATAAATTGTTGCAACTAAAAAATCGCAGTCGTTTTAAATTGGTAACACTTCATATCGTTCACCCTGTAGTAATGTGTCTACAATGATGACGCTGCTACTCATCATCAATTTTCTATCAAAGAATGGTCAGTGACATTTCTATCCCTTAGTCGACTCTTTCAACATCTGCGGCATGAGTTGGGATGGTGACAAATGTATTCTTACTGCCGTCACCACACGGCCAACGGTTTCAGTTTTGATTTTGTAATATGTTTTCCCGTATATGAAGGATCCACGGAAAGAACATGTCTAGTTAATTCAAATTACAGAAGGAAAAACCACCTTACTTTTAAAATTAAGGTGTGAATTTGCCCTGATTTTTTTAAAGTCCTAGGTGCTTAGACAAGTTGCCAATCGCTAACGCTTAATCGTCAGTCGTAAGAGAAAGGCAGAAATAACTGTCTTTGTCGCACTAATACGAAAGAGTGACAGAGAGGGAAAACTACGATACGCTACTAAGCGCTAGCGATTGGCAACTTGGCTAAGCATCCTGGACATGTTTTTTCCGTGGACCCTTTGTATTAAGATAGTATGCAGATATTTTAGGCTTTATAAAAGTTTATCGCATTTACTGAAATGACTGTATTTAGGAAATTTAATATTCTTGTAGATTATGTAAAGTAGTTTCAGACCAATCTTTTTGTGTGTAATGCTGTCATAGTAGTTGAATAATATCAGCAGGTAAGTAAGTATGGAGCTTTGACTGAATGATATCCGCTATGCTCATAGTGGTCTTTCGAACGTACTTTAAGATATAATCATCATCATCATATCAGCCGAAAGTCATCCACTGCTGAACATAGGCACCAGAATCTGGTGCGGATGGCGTAACAACGGTCATTGTGGCAATTTTTTGGGGAGCCCTAATATGTTCAGCAGTGGATGACTTTCGGCTGATATGATGATGATGATTATATGTTAAAGTACGTTCGAAAGACCACTATGAACATAGCGGATATCATTCAGTCAAAGCTCCAGCGAATATCACTCAAAATGTAACGCTGAGAAAATAGAAAAACAGGGGGTTTTAGGCTAGGGTATGGAAAAAAAACCAATAAAGTTTTCTTTACTTGATAGATTTGGTGCCTGGCTAATAACGCAATATATTGAGCAAAAAAATCGGATCCAGCAGGCTTAGCCAAAATAACATTCAAAAATCGTATGTTAGGCACTGGTCTCTCGCTATCAGCTGTCACAGTCGGTCGAGTATCGCCGTGTCTCTGTTATTTACACGGAAGTGTGTATCTTTTGTTCGTGTTTATAGCCCATAGTTCATAGCTAAGTAGCTCGCGGTGAGACCTTATGGTATAAACGATGTCACGTGACCATACTAGTGTATGGGAATGATCACGTGGTTTTTCGTACGAATCTGTCATTCTCATACATTTATTACTTATCGCCTATCATTTCCCGTAGCCCCGCAGAATATCCCAGGGGCTTAGTCCGTGAGAGTAGAGTACGCCTTAACAACCCGGTTGCTCTAGGGCCGGCTAATATTTCTAACAAATACCTACTCTTGGGATAGAAAAAAATAAAACAAACTATGAACGAATTTGGAGTAATCCCACAAAGTCGTCAAGGTGCGTTTAAACCAAAAGAACTTCGCTGTTCTAGCGCCCGTACTACGAAATCAACCAATCACGTTTTGTTTACCGATCGAATTTCGTAGAGTCGTAGGTTAGAACAGCGAATGCTCTTTTAGTTTAACCGCACCTTAACAGATGTGCTTACCATAGAAAAAAAACTGTGAAAGACTATGGTTGTCACGGGATTCGAATCCGCTTCCTCTGGATTTAGAATTTGGAATGTAAAAAATGAGTTGTTAAAAAAAAAATACAGGCATTTTTCTGTAGTAGGTATATGATGACATCTAATATTTATAAGCAATTAGTTTCTGCCAAAGAAATTTTCAGCTCCAAAGTTTCCACATGAGAGCACTGTTAAAATAGTACGACTGTGCGTGTAGAGAAAGAATGAAAAAGTATATTTTATGTCCTCCATAACTTCACGCAAAGTTTTTAATAACAGGAGCATTATTACGCTGTCGTGAAAAGAGTAAGTTGGGAAGAAAGACCGTCTGGGTAAACATTTATGCTAAAAACTTAGTAAAATTGTGTGCTGGAGGTAATATCCTGCATAAGCTTAAAAAGCGCCTAAGAATATGTTGGAATACGGTCAGTTTAGGGTTCCATAGTTGCTATTTCGTCTCAATATATAAATTAGATATAACAAGCAAATGGACGCCCCCGCGAATAAACGTGTATTATCAAAACAGGAACTATACAGGACGACTATAAAATGGAAATACTTTAAATATATCTTCACCAGATGGATTGATTTAGGAATAAATCGTAGAAAATAATTAACTTCATTTAATTTTGCCGCAGCATAAATGTCCATTTTTATCCTCATCTACTATTTGACAAAAAATTGACTCTGTTAATAATGGGTCACTTTATGCCCTTGATGTACAATCTACTATTAGACATAAACATCTTCTTTCTGTCGCCGAGAAGGAATCACTATCTCTGCAATAAATCGTTACACTGATTTTTACCGATTATTTTTACCTTTTTCCTATAACTATTGTTTTTGTTAGCCAAGCCAGAAAATGTTTACCAAAATAATTTAACATGCCAACTTTCGTAGCGAGTATCACCCATGAAATTATTTTACTGCCAACTATCTATTACCAAATACAAAACAAAGACATTATCCTGGGATTTGGAAAAAAAATATCTATAAGTTACTCGTATATGGCAACCTAGAACTAACCTTCAAAATAAATCTAGTATTCAGTCAACTCGTGTTATAAAATTGGCACAATGACGGCTACCCAATCAAATTTGCATAATAGACTTGACATTTCAACAAGCTTTAAGGTTACACAGCCAATTCATACATACAAATTGTAACAGTTTGGAATTACCAAAAATGATGCCAGTTGGCAGTGGACTATAAGTCAAGGTAACACTTAAGTATAGGTCAAGTACAGGATAACAATGGTGAAATTTCTACATTTTCTAAAAACAGATATGATACAAAAGAGTTTGGTAAAATAGCAACTCTGCTGGTTCAAGTAAAAGGTTGAAATTGCAGACACGTTCTAAGAAATTTGAGCGGCAAGCGATCTAAACAGTAACGATATTTGGCTCTCTAAGAGGGATATAGGGCGATTGTGCACCACAATTAATTTTACTGTCCGGCAGACCGAGTTTTCATGGTCCGATATGGCATGAAAAAAACGCATGATTGGCTTGTGCACTTGTCCGTCTTTTTACTCGGAGGTGCGGCATAGTAGCATGTAAAAAACGGATGATTGGCTTGTGCACTTGTCCGTCTTTTTACTCGGAGGTGCGGCATAGTAGCATGAAAAAAACGGATGATTGGCTTGTGCACTTGTCCGTCTTTTTACCCGGAGGTGCGGCATAGTAGCATGAAAAAGTCAGTCGACAGTCATTATAAAAGTCAGTGCAATTCCGGACGCAGTGCAAAAGCATTAACACGTTTTTCATAGCTGTCATCTCGTATCGGAAAAATACTGTCCGGAATGGGGAAAAGTAAAATTTCGGGCGGTAAAATTACGTATAGTGCACAAGCTACTACATACATTTAATGGCGTGGCATATCAGACAGTAAAAAACCGGACTACCGGACGGTAAAAGTCAGTGTAGTGCACAAACGCCCATAGCGTTGGCAACTTGGCACTTTGGCACGCTTTACAGAGACCGATTTTCTAAACGATTCGTTCAACCAAGTCAAGGAAAGACACGTAAATTAATACTTCGCTTATATTTCTGGGTACAAACACTCGTATTTTGTTTTGTCTATTTGTGCTTCCAATAAGATTCTTTTATAATAAACATCGACAAATTGGATTCGAAAATATTACTTCTAAGACAATTTGGGAGGTGTGGTGGATCTTGCCCAGCATCATTGACTCGTAGCCTAACAATTTTTATCAATACTAAGGACGTGATCCGAGTGTACAAGCTTTTTGAGAATTGCTGTGTTACGGTTTTGATTCGTGCGATACAGGTAGTGTGGGGATCACTGAAATGATATTTTTGTGTTCCTGTTTTTTGGTAAAATAATATATTTTCATTTTATTTTTAAAAAATCAAATTAAATACTTTACTCGAAAGTATCAAGTACGAGCCGACCGCCGCCTTTTGCTGATTCACTCACAAGGTATTCACACTCCCGTTATGGTTCTATTTCTATTTCATCTCTTTGGATTGAATACAATAATTAAATTTTTTTGGGTTGGCTTGCAACTCCAAGCACCGTGATAATTCTCAGAAAACAAAGTGGGAATATAAATAATGTTTATTGACATGATCATGTTTTACAACATAGAAAGCAAGCAGACGTTTATCGTAGAGTTATGTTAGGTATTGTTATAAGTTATCCTTGGGTTTTCATTACAAATGTCTTCCTATTCAATCAATAAAACCTTGACTGAAGCCAGCACTTAGTGGCGTTATTGGAAGGCTTATCGACGTTTCAAACCCAATGTCACATCATTAGATATTCATTGCGTGTCAAGGCAATTTAAATGGTATGACGAGGTTGTAAGAATTCGTTTAAAGACTGAGTGATCATAGGTCTATTCACGTGTATACTCATAACATGTAATGAAGTCAGTTTAATGTCCCACAAAATTTAAGAATTTTTTCATACTTTTTTGACATAGGCATTATTTAAATTAAGGAGCATTCCATGAAAACGTGTCGTAAGCGACACTGTCTTTTCAATACTTTTGAAAAATTAAATTAGTAAGCCGAGTTACAGTATAATAATAATATATCAAGGCTTTAAGATTGACAGCTACCATAGCGACACGTAAGCGACAAAAAGTAGATGTTTTCATGGAATGCTCCTTAAATACTTGAAGTTTTGGCGCCCAACGTGGGGCTTAAGCTATTGTTGGAGTAAGATAATCGTTTTTACTATATAGCCGTGTGCGCACGCTCGCGGGTCACGCTCACGATGCGTAGCCAAGTTGTCAATCGCTAGCGCTTAGTAGCGTATCGTAGTTTTCCCTCTCTGTCACTCTTTCATATTAGTGCGACAAAGACAGTTAGCTGCCTTTCGTTTACGATTGACGATGAAGCGCTAGCGATTGGTAACATGTCTAAGCACCCTGTATTAAAATTCGTCGCATGCACCCGCGCCAGTTAGAGGGCCGTTCATACAAGTTTTTGTTAGACGAACGTCAGTATGCTAAGCACATGATTGCCGTGTGGTGACGATTGCCGTGTGGTGACGGCAGTAAGAATACATTTGTCACCACCCCAACTCCTCCTGCGGGTGTCGTAAGAGTCGACTAAGGGATTTAATTGTCACTGACCATTCTACAAGATTGATGATGGGCAGCAGCGTCATCATGGTGGACACATTACTGCGATCGCCAATCCGCTTGCCCAGCGTGGCGATTATGGGCATTTACCTCCTAATGCGTCTATACGCAAAGTTAATTGGAGAGGCCTACGTCCAGCAGTGGACTAATATAGGCTGATGATGATGATGATGATGATGATTGGCGCGACAGTATCTCGCCGCGAGATAGTCTATCCGTCCCTCTTTTGTTAATATAGCTAGTGAAGGACGGGAGATCTATCTCGCGGCGACATACTATCGCACCAATCATGTACTAAGCCTGCTGTTTCGGTAAATTTAGCTAACTAGCGTAGGCGCTATATGTTAATTTACATTTATCTATATAAAGAATAGTGGGCTTATATAGCACTTTAAAGTAATATTATTTTGAACATAATCGGCCCATCCGTTTTTGAAATAAATATACACCGTGTTTTTTTAATTCCGTTTAAGTTAACACGCTGCTTGGTACGTTTATTGGAGCTACCTGGTATATAGCTTTTAGTCGGACTCGAAAAAAAAATCGTTTTCATACATAATAAATGAAATGGTAAGTGTGAGAGAACCTTAAGAATAACACAAAAGTTAATTTCAGGTGACTGACGGCACATGTCAACATAAGTAACATTAAGATGTAATAAAGGTTGCAATACACTAATCTTGTTCAGTCATTAAACTTATTTTTTTTAATAACTAAGTAGTTAGTATAACATTTAAAGGAGGCCAAGCAATAAGAACATATTTATACACCGTGTTTTTATTGATTTCCGTTAAATTAAAGGGAAAGTTATTTAGGTTAAAAATAATCTGTTTCTCTAAGAAACTAGTTATCTTTACTCTTACTGTTAGTAGTAACAGTAAGAGTAAAGATAACTAGTTTCTTAGAGAAACAGATTATTTTTAACCTAAATAACTTTCCCTTTAATTTAACGGAAATCAATAAAAACACGGTGTATAAATATGTTCTTATTGCTCGGCCTCCTTTAAATGTTATTTCATAATTTTAACACTCAGTTGCTTTAGGCAACTTTGCCAGCTGTCAATGGACCAAAATTTAAACCGAGTGAGTGGTTATTAAAGTAAATCAGTGCAGTAATACAACTTTTTCCTACAGGGTACATATTAAACACCGTAGTAGAAAGTTTAACGACGAATATCCGTTTGGAGTAAACCACTTCCTTGCTTTGAGCATGTCACGCCATTAGAAGCCTCGGGCGGTTCTCAAACTTTCAATAGTTGCCGACTCACTTGTCAAACTCTAATCCTAAAGTTTAGTTTCCCTGGTCAGGTAGCATACGTTTTCGCTATGGATCACTATTTACAGATGCCTCATAGAAGTCTTATGAATACTTACAATCGCACAGTGTGGAATTTTTCCTCAATTTTGCGAAAGTGTGATTGTTTGTTTAATTTATCTGCCATGTCAAATAATAGAGAACATTGAAACTCCCGTGGGTGTATGTATCATAGTTTTGGATATTTTCAAAAAAGAAATAAACATCCATAGAAGTCCATAGAAACCTGAAAGCTGAACTTACTCACATTTAATGCCTATTTTTTTAAATCATTTTTACGTGTTTATATTAAGGTAATTTTAATACACCGATATCATTTATCAAAAATTAAAATTGATGATTCTAGAGGAGGGTGTCGCCAATTTTCTTACAATTAAAAAACATTTTTTTCCTCGATAATCCCTAAGTGGTCGCATTTTATTTTAAAATTAACGAATAGTATATAAAATGCTCTACTCGTGAAAAAAAAAATCAAATGCAAATATTGCAGGAAACGCGAGATATGAATTTTAAAATAATCCAGTCAGGGTTGTCACTTTTCAAATGTACACGATTACAAGTTTATTTGCGAAGTGTTAGGGCTCATGCTTAAATCATGCGAGGTTTTTTCGGCTACTTTTTGACCCTAAGTGATGTTTGACCCAAAATTTTAAAAATTCTTTTAATTTCGCGAAATTCCGTCGTGAATGTCAATTACAATATGTACCTATTTAACGTGAGTGTAATGTAATTTCTAGTAGGTACTATATGTGCTACTTGAAGGACAGGTAGAAAATAACTTGTAATACGTTAAAAATCTTAAGGTTTATTTGTTAACTATTCGTCGGTCCAGGGATTATCCTGGTTAGTTACAATCGCCACAACAGGGCACACTTTTACCAGCATGCATGTAGCGGGCGAAACTCCTTCGACATCATCTTCATCTTGCCACTCGGCGTCATTGTTTTCCCGGATCACGCAAAGGACCTCCTTTTGGGATCTAGGATTCACGTTGGTCGAACTACTTCTACCCTAGTGAGCCTCTTGTGCACGGCTCTGTGCAATCGCACTTTTTTTTTGCGCATAAATACATGCCACAGTCCGCGCACAGTCTCCCAGTACTGGCCTTTGGTCCTTGAGGATTGGACAATACATGTCAAATGGCAGGTTTCTGAAGCCCTCAAGAGTCGGTGTAATACCAAGTGACTGGTTGAGTTTCGATAGTTTTTCATCCCACTCAATATTTTTTCTTAGTTTGTTCATCGTCGAAAAATACACGTGAAGTATAAGCTATAAGTGTCCTTGTAAACCTACTGTGATTTTTCGTGATTTTTCCTTGGACCCCCTCCCCCCCTATAGGACCTCGCGTGATTTATGCACAAGCCCTTATTTATTTTATTAATATTTTAAATACTGTTAGCTTTTTGAAGGGTCCACGGAAAAAACAAGTCCAGTGCTTAAAAAAATCAGGGCTAATTCACACCTTATTCTGTCAAAAGTAAGGTGGTTTTTCCTTCTGTAATTTGAATTGACTAGACATGTCCTTTCCGGTGACCCTTCATTTATTTATTCTCTGGTAGCTATGAAGATGAGTCCGCTTATTGGTCGTTGGTCACAGAGGCATAGTACTTAGGTACCATTTAATTAGACTTTTCTATTTCAGTCGTAATAAGCATTTGGCTATTCGGTTGCGTCTATCGCAATTCACATGAGTTAACATGCATTAGTTAAGTTTTACGTTGTTTTAAGTTGTTAGACAAAATTCGGGCACCACTAATGACGGAAATACTGCTCATTTTCATCGGCAGCATTTTCAGAAAAAAATCGTAAGATTTTTGCCGGAATACTCGGTATAGAGCAGTGGCTTGTCGACGATTTTCACACCATTTTAGTAGCAGCTATGTCGCTAACGCTTTCCATGTACCTATTTTGTACATCTGTGGCTGAAAACTATGTAAAGGCATATGACTGGTATATTTTATGTGAGTCACAATGCACACAATTCTAATGCACGGTTGGCAAATCATTGAGATGAATCCTTTGCCAATAGCAATGCTGTCCGAGCAAGCCGGCGAATCCCGTAATAAATGTTGGCAGTATGATCGGGAGCACCACTCTCGAAAGGTAGACAGGAAGACTACAATTCAGGTCTTTTTCGGCGTGCTCTCGATTCTTCGGATTCTTATGTTTCGGATTTGTCTCTCAAAGACCGACGTTATAAACAAATACGACTACTTTACCGGATAAAGTGACAGTTTTAAAGCCTTCTGAACCACATGCTTCAGTAATACCCAAAATTAATGAAGACGAGAACTTGGCTCTCGCAGTTGACGAACGTCTTTATTATGAAGAAGATAGACATAAAAATCCTTGGGCGAGCGAAGCGTCTCCGTTTCAGCTTTACCAAAAATGCTTTTAACGGCAGCGGACTCTTCTGAAGATTTGATAAATATTCTTAATACAATAAATATTGTTTTCAGCTTTTTGAGTTTTCGCAAAAAAATAGTTAGTAAAAAGGACGTAAGCAACTGAGCGATAGGACACATGTAGCTTGCGTCCACTTATTGGAACAGACTAGCAACTACTACACTAAGCCATGGGCCGACATAATAATAGCCAGTTTTCAGATTGTGACAACCCTATTAACATAGAAATGAGCCAGAACCATAGAAACGCTATAAGTCCTAGGTCCGACATGATAAAATTGTGAAAATTTGGTACAGAATAGGTACACTACTCATACGTCTTTTAGCTCTAAAATAAAATGCGACCGTCAATAAATCATTAAAAAAATAGATTTTATAAAAAAAAGCAAAAAGACGTAATATCATCAAAATAATCAATTATACAGTCCTGTATTTTTTTTATGTGATTCAATATCGTTCTTTCAAAACACAGAAAAAATATTAGCGCATTAATTTTGCATTTAGAGGAAATAAAAATACAAACGTGTTTTGATGACGTCATAAATGTAATCTTTAAAAATTTTTTTCTCAGAAACTAAATACGATAAACGACTGGGAGTTTTTGAATTGGTTTTCTTATAAAATGTTGCAATCGTTAAAGCGAAGAAAATGTGGTCAACAAAACTGAAGAAATATTTCACACTGTGAATCGCCACCAAATACATCATAGCGTCAGTAGCGTTCAAAAATATCTGTAAAAGCTTTTATTGCCATAACGATATATATTTTTGATCGCTCTGGACGCTAAGGTATAATAAATATATCTGATGGAAATTGTTCAGCCAAGGGTATGTAAACACTTTTTTACTTGTATTTGGAACACAAGGTCCAATATATATATTGTATAAGGCGTTGCACGCTTTCTATACGAGTATGTAAGGTTCTGGCAGAATATCAGCGATGTGGCTTGCCACATCAACATGCTAAGCCAGCACCTATTCTCTGCCACAACACATGGTTAAAACAACTATTTTTTGTTTATAATTCTTCTGCAAGTTAGCTTTAAGTCGCATGCCTTTTCTTTGTTAATTTCTCTGTTTTTATACCTACCATGTAAGTTGTGAAAATTGAATAAATTCTTTAGGTATCTATCTATCTATTATACATACATATATTTATGCCTTTGACTGTATGCCGTTGTGTGTTGTACACACACATAGGCTTTTTTATTTAACAAGATCAAATAGGTATGTAGATAATTATAAAGTATGTAGGTATGTGCTACATAAGCGAACATGGTAATTTGGGCATTTTTACTTCTAGGGATACCCAATTAGCTTAACTCTCTCAAAAAAGTTAACTTCGATGTCAGCTTTGTAACGACAATTAAGCATGAAATATTTACGTAAATCCACTTTATTCATGTTTTTATATTCCATATATGCGTATTCTTTCTGGATTAAATTATAAAAAAATATTTATCATTGTCGTTACAAAGCTGACATCGAAGTTAACTTTTTTGTGCCCATTTACATTATTAGTATGATTTAAATCGGAATATTTAAAATGTAAATTGGAATTATTGAGCACCCAATATTTCGGCTATGGAATAACTGTTAGTATTACTGATGGCATTTGCAACGGAGCTCAAATATCATAATTTTTACTCAGGCCACCGTAACCATGGCATTAACAGACAAAAAATTGATTCAACCGTATTAATCACCAGGGAAACAATTCCAATGCTATCACTCACATTAAAATAGTAACTTAAATTTGCCTAAGAACGCCGATTTATTCGTATCTTTGAAATTCTTTTTCATTCGCATTATTTTTCATTATATATTTATTGATATATTATACTACAGACGTTCCAAAAAGCAATTATCATTTGGCGTGGACGCATCTAGTCCGAGTCATCTGTGGCTTCATAAACTTAGGATTACTTCCGTACGTGCTTACGATAAACTTAACCATTGACGTAATTGACGCGACTACGCAACACTTCGCGTATAAACTGTTCGAAAAGTGAAGATATAGACTTTGTACGAAATGTGAAGGCACGTGGAGTGTATGGGCGTTCAAAGTCAAAGTCAAAGCCTTCCTTCTGTACGTACTTCCTTGTTGCCAGACGACTTTGCTTTCAGGACACACGCTACGAACGCGGCTCATACATTATTTATTATTTGTATATACACTGTGTTTCACTTGCCGCTGGAAAACTCAGATGTGCACATGTATAATTTGGTTAACTATAGTAAATAAATAAATATATTGGGACATGTTACACAAACCGACCTAGTCCCACGGTAAGCTCAAGTAAGACTTGTGATGCGGGTACCAAGCGATGATATATTTATATATTAGATAGATACATACATACACCGTGATTTCTAATAACCCGAAAGATTTTAACAATGTGTTCCTGACCACATTTAGAAACTATTATGTCGTATAAACTTTTCTGGATATCGCCTAGTTTCAGAGTTATTACCAATTAAAAAAAACATATTTTCTAATTGTAACTCGGTACAAAAGGTCTTTTTAACGGAGTTGGTGTCATTATGGAGAATAGTCTCACTAACCTCATTAATAGATGTCGAAAAGTGAGAAATAAAACCTTTTAAAAATGAGGTTTTTGTAAAAAAAAACCTTAACACTCATTGCAAGTGCTAGTTTCATGAATAACTTTTGCTTTTGATGTTAAAATACATTCAAAAATGAAATAACAATTGAAAAAAAAATTAAAAAAAATTTTTTTTTTTCGCCAAAAATGACAAAAGTCATGTAATATTTTTTGTTCGTTTTTACATCAAAAATGCGTGGTTAAAATCTTTCGGGTTATTAAAGATCACGGTGTATAGATACTTAATACACAGAAAGCCATGACCGGGGAACAAATATTTGTGATAAATAAATTCACAAATAATGCCCTCGCCGGGATTCGAACCAGGGCAGGGTCACTACCAACTAGGCTATGGAGGCCGACAAATAGGATTTCGATTTAGTATAATATGTAATGTAAGCGATTTAGTTATTAAACTGTAATGCTGACATATTTTTGAATGAATAAATGAAAGGTTGCCGTGTGGTGACGGCAGTAAGAATACATTTGTCACTACCCAACTCCTCCTGCGGGTGTCGTAAGAGTCGACTAAGGGATTAAAGTGTCACTGATCATTCTACAAGATTGATGATGGGCAGGAGCGTCATCATAGTGGACACATTACTGCGATCGCCAATCCGCCCAGCGTGGCGACTATGGGCATTTACCTCTTAATACGTCTATACGCATAGTTAATAGGAGAGGCCTATTTCTAGCAGTGGACTAACATAGGCTGATGATGTAAATGAAAGGTGGAAAATGAAAGATGGACTGTACAAGTAAGAAAAGCTGACCCCATTCATTGCCAAAACAAGGTCAGCCATGGCCTTCAGCCCATAACTGGCCGGGTTAAGTGCCCTTGGCATTATGCGTTCCGGGTTCAATGACCGCAGATATTGATTTCCTGCATGCATTGTGGGAGTGAGACTAGAGAGGGACAGATGTTGCGCTGAAATTGTAAAGTTTTTTGTCGGTGGGTTCCAAAGTGTTTCGGAGTTTCTGTTGTAGTATTGAATAGTCACTGACTATTTTGTTAATGAATATTGATGATCAAGACCCGGAATTTTCATAGCAAAAATGTAACTCTCAAAGGCTGGCCACAACATTGGTCTAAGGTGACCGGCGGCGAGCGAATCCATAAGTTGGAGTGAGATGCCGATGTCGGAATTTTCTTTCGCACGTATGGTTTTCCGCTAAAGCCGGTCGCCTTAGACCAATGTCGTGGCCAGGCCTTCAGAGAGATTGACCAAGCTGTCTTATCGACTTATCGATGTTATGGAATAATATTGCATCACCCATACGTACTGGAAGGCATAGCATGGGTACCCCGAATGACAAGGTAGACTGATAACAGTGATAACCTAGGGAAGGTCGCAGGAGCCCGTTGGATGCAAGTGGCGCAGGACCGATCATTGTGGCAACCTTTTGGGGGAGGCCTATGTTCAGCAGTTGATGTCTTTCGACTGAGATGATGATGATGATGATTATGAGTATTATGGATTATGACCCATTATCGACTTAAAAGATTATACTGTAACATTTGACCTCTTTGATAAGCAACTTGCATTACCATATTTAAAAAAAAAACATGAGTGTAGTTCATGTTTGTAATAAGGTGCTTATTAAGACCAGCAAAATGCATGTTTGCGTAGTTCAAGTAGTATAATTTTGCATAAAACCAGCGTGACTCAGGTAACCATAACGGAAAGACAGAAAAAAGTTGATTCACCCGCATACATCAAAATAACAAGAAAGTTTGTACTTGAACCGATGGAATAGCAAATATTCAAACAATACAAATGTATAATACGTTGTATATGTATTTTATCCGTATGACCCAGTTGGTTCGTATTCGCGATTCGAAGTCTCAATCCGTTGTGACTGCACCTTAATAGGGTATTACGTTGCTTCCGGTATTATAGTTTTCGAAAATATATTTTTTTATATTGGCACAACAATGCTCCACTCCACATGATCGTAAGTGAAAAGTAGAGCCCAAATCGCGCCAGCAACGAACAGGAGGAATCTATTATTCTTAATTTTTTTATACATCATCAGCCTATGATAGTCCACTGCTGGACGTAGGACTCTCCTATTAAAAAAACGAAATTCGTAACTCGTGTCGATTTAAAACACTCGGTCGTGTTTTAAAACATCGCCACTCGTTTCGGATTTCATGTTTTTCGCACTTGTGTCGTAATGTACTATTCCAATGAGGTATCGTTTGTTGTTATTGGTTCTTAGGCCAGGGTACCTACATACATTTTTGCCCATCCCTCCTTCAAAGCTTTTCAATAGGGTAGCACCGCAAGCATACCTTTTAGCTTTCCATTCACCGGATCCATTGTTACGAATTCGTTTGGTTTGGCTTCGGATTCTTCGGAATATTTTCATAGGTACCTCTATCAATACTAGATCCATTTAGTTATAGTTCGGGAAATATTATTTGACCGACTTACGAACGAATTTTTGTTTTGCATCATTAACAATAAAAAACTGCTATAGGATGCTGATTGTCTAGTAAGTGTTAAAGCAAAACAAAAGGTCGTAAGTAAGTCGGTCAAATAATATTTCCCGAACTATACATAGATTGAAAACCGTACATATAAATATGTAGGCATATATTTTATTTTATTCTGTTCACGATCCTAATGTGTATGTTGCCATTCATACTTGATTAAAGAATCGCTTGACTTGGAAATAAATGTAATAAATTAATAAAATAAAATTAAAGTGAAAAGAGAGAACTTTTATTTAACGACTAACGGAAATTCATCATTAATAATCTGTTTCCACTGTGATTAATTCCCAAGATAATCAGTGATTATCTTGGGATAATGATTTCGACGACAGAATGATAACTTTTCAAAAATATGATATAATTTTTTTAAAGTAATTAATGATTTCTAATATATTTATTTTCAAAACTACAATATATGTACATAGATTAAATGTACCTAACTAATCTACTAGTAAAACTATCAAACTTAGATTTATAAAGTAATTATCTTTCATTCCCTTAGTTTGCATTTTTATGTACTAAATGTGTATTCTGGATAATGTTTATCCTATTTATATTTGCTTAAGTTTATATTATTATGTATTTATTCATTTATTTATTTATTTTTTGCCGAAATGTACGTGTATTTATTTTATTTTTATATCTTGCTCATGCACTACCTGTTGTTAATTATTTATGTTTCTTTTATCTCCTGCTACCACAAGGTTGTCCTGCTACCCTTGTGGTGACAATTTCACATCATCAGCCTATGTTAGTCCACTGCTGGACATAGGCCTCTCCTATTAACTATGCGTATAGACGCATTAGGAGGTAAATGCCCATAATCGCTACGCTGGGCAAGCGGCTTGGCGATCGCAGTACTGTGTCCACTATGATGACGCTGCTGCCCATCATCAATCGTGTAAAATGGTCAGTGACACTTTAATCCCTTAGTCGACTCTTACGACACCCGCAGGAGGAATTGGGGTGGTGACAAATGTATTCTTCCTGCCGTCACCACACGGCAACAATTTAGATGAATGCAATTAATTGCTTCATTATGGACATTTCTGAATATTTAAAATAATGGTTCAAATAAATACAATTAATTAGTGGATTAAGGACTACCTCGAGCTCTGTTAGGAAAAAATGTTAATGAAATGTAAATTACAATTATTGAACACCCGACTGTTGCAAATGCCATCTTTGGTGTGTGGATAGACTAGTACGCTTAGGACTTGATTGATGCGACAAAATCTCGCCGCGAGATAGATCCGTCCTTCTTTTATTAATATAGTCAGTAAAAGATGGAAATCTATCTCGCGACAACATACTGACATACCAATCATGTGCTAAACATACTGTAGGCTTAGGACATGATTGATGCGACAAAATCTCGCCGCGAGATAGATCCGTCCTTCTTTTATTAATATAGTTAGTAAAAGACGGGAATTCTCGCAGCGACATACTGTCGCACCAATTATGTGCTAAGCCTACAGAATCATTACTCGCAGTTCGTCAGTTACCCCTTGAAGTTGGTTGATTCAAAATCAGTGCCGAAATATCGGGTGCTCAATAATAGCAATTTACATGGTAAAAATTCCGTTTAAAGTCATACTAATCATGTGAAGCACTCTTCCAGACTCCATTTTTAAAATATTTTTTTCTGCCAATGTTGAGGAGATATTGAGATTTTTGCTGGTGATAGGACCTCGTGCAGGGTCCGCCCGGATAGCTACCACCGTCTTACCCGTTAACCTGCCGCTAAATGGCAGTTTTTGCACTGCTGTGTTTCGGTTTGATACTCGTAGTAAGATAGCTGGTGTAATTACTGGCATAGATAGAGGCAATCCATCTAAGTCCTCAGGGTAGGCAGCGCATAGGCGATTTTTTGATCACTATGTCCATGGGCCTCAGTTCCTGCTTTCCATCAGGTGTGCTGAGAGCTCAGTTGTCTACCTTCGTCACATAAAAAAAGATACGATTTCTTTTTGGGACCTTGACACAAAACGTAATGCGTGCATTTTCCCATAAAGACAGTTTTTTTACAAAAAGTAATGTCAGCAACATACTCGTAAGTGCTTGTAAGATACAAGCTTGTTCCTTTGACAGAGTAGCAGACGAGGAAATAGCGCTTCGCTTCAAAATAGAAACGAAAAGGGAGCAATTTATCCCAAATGAAGGTACTTAGCAATACGGTCGTATGTGTATAAGGCGTGGGACACACGGGTGCAACTCTCTTAAGGTTTGTTCACTGGATCACGTCTTTGATAGTAATCAAATCAATTTAATATGTGAAATGTACTTATAATTAATAGAAACCTCATATAGAATCAATGACAAGTCTCAAATCCACAGCGCAGGCTTCGTCAAGTAGGAACAAAAATTAATTATAATAATTAAGCAGCACAAAACAAAAAATAAAGCAATCCGTACCAGGCTTTGTCATAATCCCTTAAACTCAAAATTACAACACAAAATTAAAACAGCCGGTGGTAGGGTATTTTTACTAGTACCCGCCTGGTTGGCTACCACCGTACATTCGGTGTAAACGCCCGTGAAATGACTTACCTTCGTGTTTGCCGTGTTTCGGGGTCAGCCGGGGTATTTACCAGCATCTAGCGGGCCAGCAAGGCGGTGGCAACTAACAGGTTACTAATTGTCTCCTGTTCGTTGCCGCCGCGATTTGGGCTCTACTTTTCACTTACGATCAGGTGGAGTGGAGCCACTTATTTGTTGTGCCAACGTTATTTTTATTGGGTCGGCACCGCGCATGTGACACCCTGAGGTTGCAGGCGCCCATAGGCTACGGTGACTGCTTTCCATCAGGCGGGCCGTATGCTTGTTTGCCACCGACGTGGTATAAAAAAAAAAAAAAAAAAAAATACAAACTAGCGCTCTGAATCGTATCCGGCCCAAACGTTCCCATCACGCCTGCAGCGTTACTGCGCTGTATAGCTAACGAAATACGCTGCACCAGATATGACCCGGAGCGCGGATCACAGCCCCTGCCTCTAAGGCGGCGACCAACCTCCTTTATAAAATCCTTAGCCTCAGCTCCCTAGGGTCCCGCAGTCTCCACTGCTATCGGCACAAAATCGTACATAGGTTCCAGGGCACTGTACAGTACTTGGCGTGTTTAAGCTTGGCCGCACATTCAGCGGCTGATCCAGCCGATCTAACTGTGTGGCCAAGATGAGATGGAAGATGAGTAATAAAATTGGTTGATTGGTGGTGGTGGAGTCAATGATGCTGAGCAAGATCCACCACGTTTCCTAAAATCTCCCGGGAAGTTTGTATGGACTTTTTCTTTTTTGGTTCCAGATTCCTATACATTTTGGTAACAAAGAGCAACATTTTGTACAAACATTTTGGGACATTTTGGGAAATGTAGTGCATTTTGCTCAGCATCATTGATTCTACCAGCATAACAATTTTTATCAATATCTTGTTCCAAATCAAGCTTTTTGAGAAATGCTCACGTACGTTTGTTATTCCGCCTTTTAAATGGTCTGACAGAGCCTGCGAATGTTATGTTTTTCATTTGCTTCTGTAGTTTTTCTGTTGCGTAAACGACAACTAGAACTATTTCTACTTGCACAGCAGAGCTGTAAAATAACATATAAATATGTAGACCTATGATGATCGGCGTCGCAAGTTGGAAAGGACTCCTAAAAGATGATCGATGACCTGGTAAATATAGCTGAAATCTATGGAATGCCGGCTACGCTCGATTTATCCTTATGCCATGCTTTGAGGAAGATCTATGTCCAACAGTAGATGTCTATCACCTGGTAAAGATGCTGGTAGCGAAGAAGTAAATGCAACAATGACACATACTTCTTCATTACCATGTGTTTTATGCTTTAATACCAACAAGCATAGCCATTATCATGAGAGTCAGATGGTTTTTATAACAATCATTGTCTTTGCCAACACCTTGTTTGATTAACATCAGGACCTTACACTTATCGTGGCAAAAATCCAGGACAAACGCATGTTGAAAATGTCACTGGTGTAGCCTAGGCTTTAAAACAAGAAATGGCGATATTGCACTTTATTACACCCGACTTCACCCGAATGAGCGACTATTGTGGTGGCTTTATTTGGTATTATATTGATATCATATGTATGTATGAAGTAGGCAGTTCTTAATATAAGTGACTAGATGTAGGACTATCTTAGCTCGATCTAAATCGGTAGGGGAGAGTGGGTAAGATTCGTAGAGAATCAAAAAGGGAATTTAACATCTTTCGTAAAACGTCACTTCAACATAGTTTCTTAAGTGACTAGTTCCAATTGTTTGACTGTACTATTCTTATGATCGAATATCAAAACTGAATTACACGCCCGTATAAATTATAGGCTGTGTTAGGCTTTCGCTACGCCCTAGGTTCTATTTTTATCCCCCTCAAAGAGGTCACTGACCTCGATTAGTTCCCCATTGTTACGCAAAATGCCATTATCATTGTGAACTAAGGGATCCATCGCCGACACCTAATTTGCACTCTATGTCCAACGTAATAAGGGTTGGTGAAATGACTGACACTTGTATTGTTAGGGTTGACAGATATCAAATGAAATGTCTTGGGCCTCGAGGGGTAAGGACTGTTATGTAAATTAGAAAGAAATAATAGTGGATTGTATATTATTTGTCAATCTGAGAGATATTTTCATATATCGAGCTTTGACTAGAGTAATTACCTACAATTGAGAGGTATACCTATAGTAAGGTCAAATTGTACATAATTTTACCCTAAACTCGCAAATCAAGTAGTATCGCTGCATTTTTGGTATGTTGCTTAGGCACCATAGGACAGTATAAAACCATATTTTGCAAGCAAAAACAAGTTGTGCTAGCTGGGTAGTACGTGAAAAACTGCGAAATTTACGGCCATTTTTCAGTTTCTGATTTTTATTTAAAAAACCTTACGTTTTTGATATCATATGTAAATAAACGTTTAAAGACTAATACATTTCCAACAAGTTGAGCTAACATGCATTACCGTAAGTCTTATAGTTTCAGAGATTCGAGACTTTGAAAGTACCCCTTTTTGTAAACTAGATAAAATTTTGTGTTTTGCTAACGTTTTCGACTTAATATCGCCTCACCTAATTATGCTACGAAAAACATGCAATAGTGACCTTATAGCGCACTTAATATTCTTTAATTTAAGGGTAAAATTAGGTCAGTGAACTTTGTAGTTGAAAGTATAAACCCGAAATTCCAAAGGCAGGAGGCCTGCTATCTAAGTTTTTCATACAAATCGCAAGTCGAGTTGCAAAGCTGCAATTTTGGTATATTATAAAGGCCTTATAGATATATACGAAAATGCATATTAAAAGAAAAACAAAAAAATAATTTGGGCATAGGACGTAAGAAACGGAAAAAAATTCGCACTTTTTTTAGTTTTTGACGTTTAACTAAAAATCTATTATCTTTTTGATATTAATTGCTATAAAACTAAGAAAGAACATTAAATTTGAAAGGATTTGAGCTACGTTGCTTCAACGTAAGTTATATATATTTTGAGATACGACATTTCACAAAGTGCCCTTTCATCAAAACATAAACAAATTTTAGGTTACGTTAAAGCTATTCACAAAATATTGGCAAAACGTTCGCGCTAAGGGAAAAAAAGTAATTGTAGACAATAACTATATTAAATTTGAAATAAATTGAGCCGATAACAATTACTGTAAGTCTTATAGTTGGGGGTATGCGAGGCTTCAAAACATGCACTTATTTTCTTAAGTTAATGAAGGGCACATTTTGAAATGTCGTATCTCTAAATCTATATAATTTAGGGTAATGCAAGGTAGCTCAAATCCTTTCGAATTTAATATTCTTTCTAAGTTTTGTAGCAATTAGTATCAAAAAGATAATAGTTTTTTAATTAAACGTCAAAAAGTAAAAGAAGTCCAATATTTTTTCTGTTTTTTTCGTCCTATGCCGAAGTTCCTTTTTTGTTTTTCTTGTAATATGCATTTTTGTACGTCCTTATAGCGCCTTTATAATATACTAAAATTGAAGCTTTGCAACACGACTTGCGATTTGTATGAAAAACTTAGGTAGCGGGCCTACTGCCTTTTGAATTACGCGTTTTTATTTTCAATTACAAAGTTTACTGACCTGATTGTACCCTTAAATGAAAGAATATTAATTGCGCTATAAGATAAATATTTCATGTTTTTCGTGGCATAATTAGGTAAGGCGATATTAAACCAAAAACGTTAGCAAAACACAACATTTTATCTAGTTTACAAAACAGGGTACTATTTGAAGTCTCGAATCTCTGAAACTATAAGACCTACGGTAATGCATGTTATCTCATCTTGTTACAAATTCATTCATCTTTAAACGTTACCTGATACATATTGTCAAAAAACGTAAGGCTTTTTTTATAAAAATCAGAAACTAAAAACGACAGGATTAAGAAGTAATAGTAGGGGTGTGGAAGTACGAGACTATTTCGCAAAATATTTTAAATCACCACAAGGTTCCGTTCCGTGGCAATACGATGCAATTAATAGAAGAAGATTTGAGTGAACAGTGAATTTATATTTACGAAACTAAAAATAGACATTAAATTTCACAGTTTTTCACGTATTACGCAGCTAGCACAACTTTTTTTTGCTTGCAAAATGTGGTTTTTATACTGCCCTATGGTGTCTAAATAACATACCAAAAATGCAGCTTTACTACATGTTTTGCGAGTTTAATATACGATTTGACCGTACTACTAATAACTTTTTATACCTCAGTACAAAAAGTAAATAAACCATTTTGCAAAATTAAAAAAAAAGCAAAGCTAGCATATTCTTTATAATTTGGCTGTGTTTGCTGAGTGAGTTGAGAGTTATGATTTTACCCCCTTATTCATAAAAGTAATTCATAAAATTTACGGGCTAGCTGTGTTAGGAGAACTATGCTAGCTGCTAAATTTGGGTTGTCTTTTTCAATCTTATCAATATGTCTCTAAGAACGAAAGGAACAAATAATACTTACTTACCGGCTTGAGAAGTAAGGAGACGTTTATGAATAAAGGGATAGTTTTGAAAGATATTTTACTTTGTGCATTAGGGAATTTTAAAATAGTTATTTATGATGCACGTGTTGAAAATTTACTTTCTCTGAACAAGTATCGGTGATAGTCAAAAAACCGACACAAGTTAGGGAGAAGGCCTACATTTCAACACAAAAATCTCACAACATTTTACAATGCATTTAATACAATGGAAAAGGGCAATTTTGGTACTAAATTGTCACATTAGTGCGAAAATGTGTCACTTTACCAAGGTACTCATAAATATCTTCCAAAATGCTTTAAAAGGAAACACAAATTCAAAATCCCAAAATATACCCATTATCAAACACCCCTGTCAATATTGCCATTCTAAATTCAAAAGCAAACGCAAAGAAAAGGCAAATCTACTCTGAAAAGTTAAAAACACAACTCTAAACCCAATAAAACCAATTGTCAATTTGCATTTTCACTCTCAGTTAATTTTTAGGCAAAATTGAGCCTTATTTTCACAATTTTAAAGAGCAAAGCTTTAGTAGAAAACCAGGAATAAATTAGAGAGAAAACAAAGGAAAAATGCTGTTTTAGGTTTAATGTGGACCTAAGTTTAGTGCCTTCGCGAGTTTACGACTTATAAAGTGCCTACTTATAAAGTCACAGGAAAATACGTGCCGCAAAAAGTTTTTTATGACAATACTAGGAACCCACCCCTTACTTTAATGGGTACTTTTTCGATACGTAAACCTTCATTTTGAGTTACTCTATCCTCCTAAGGTCTTTCCTATAGTAATAATTAACTTGGTCGTTCAGACCCAGCTTCTTCAACGGCTGTATAGTCATAGCATACCACGGTCCTACCAGAAAGACTTATTACAAAAGCCGAAGCCAAGCTAATCTGACGTATTCATTTTTTTTTTTTCAAATAAAAAAAAATATTTATTCATCAAATCAATCATCTAAATCACAATCAACATCCGCAACACAGGCTTCGTCAGGTATGGCTACAACAAAATATCAACAATAGGCATCGTCACATACAATTGGGATGATGACAGTAGTTAAAATAAATTATTTAACATTATGCACGACATAATACACGAAGAAATTAGTACTAAGATGTAGATTGCGGTAATTATGTACAGAACTTCTATTTAATAAATTGAAAATCACTTAAAAGAGTAGGTCATTTGGCAGTACTCAAACGTGACGTCACTTTTGAGTATTTCATATAAAATTCCATAGTGGTGATCGTTTTGATAGTTCGAAAAAAGATGCTGATTTGACTTGCCAGTCATCATGCCTATTAGGTACAAAGATGAAATCCGCAACAGGCTTTGTCAATCTTAATAGCTAGTTTACTTGTACCACGAACACTCCGAAACGTACTCGGCCCAAACGTGCCCATTACACTAGCACTTTATCAAATTCAATCTATCCAAAAATCATAAACTGATAATAAATATGCCCCAAAGCTGTTGGTGGCAATGGTGGCATACAAGTAGGTACAATAACATTACGACCGTGGTTTGCAATGACTAGAAGCCAAATTTTGCCTTTAGCCTTAGGAGGCTATCTATTAAAAAAATTTTAGAAAGGATAGGAGGCGGCTGGCACGTATTGCTTAGAGTATGGTCAATGGCGCCTAGCCTTATTCAAATTCAAAATTATTTAATTCAAATCTCATAACATAAAGATTCATACGTTGTTAATACATTAATAAATACTTATACCTAGAATTAATTAAGATAGGTGCCATTTTTTTAAATAAAATAAAAAAATACAATGACACACTAAATAAAATAATAGGCTTATAACCACAGAATTAGATTTGGATAGAAGAAACAAGTTCATTCACTTGTATGGCGGCCGAGCGTGTCAGATTTTATACTGAAGTTGTTACTTGCCTATGATTTTAAATATGTCTCAGGCCCTTGAGTATTCATATTTTTTTGTGTTGTTGCAATTAATATTACTATTATTAATGTTTTTGTTCACTTCAACTTACAAAATTTGACGCCCGAAAGCTGCAAGCTGCGATTAAAGACGGATAACTCAGTGGATTTCACCGAGTTCATTTGACACGCTAAGTAGATACGTTTGCTTGATCTATGGTATATATGACATCTGTGCTTATAACAGATTGCATACCGACAAATTCAACCGATGTTCCCTAAGGTAGAGTGGCCGAGTGGTTTAGGCATCAGCCGCAAAAGCTGAGCACGTGGGTTCAAATTCCACCTCCAGCGCTATATAAGACATCTAATATTTAAACAGAATACCTATTTAATATTAAGCATTTTCAATATAAAGGAATTTTCCAAATTTACGTAAACCCACGTCCTTCATACATCAATATCAATCACCTGAACGAAATGCAGCAAAACAACATAATATTTTATGTACGATTTACGTAGTCATCCACTTAATGCTATATTTATGTACACAATATTGAACCTTATGTCAAATAGCATAAGATTGATCTGGATATTTAGCTATGTCAATTTCTGTGGCCTTAGGGAAAAAGGGTGTAATTTGTCGGCCATTTTGAAAAACGATACAAGTGTCGATTGCAAAAAAATAAGCATAACTAGGCCTTAATAAAAACGAAAATCACAATCGCATCGATTGTGTTACAAAAGTTAGTCACACATATTATGTGGTACCTATACTCTGTCCAAAAACCTTCAGCAATAGTGAATGGGGCCCATTTATAATATTTTATGCAACCCTTGTTTAAGAGAGGTCGAAAAAGGTGAGTGGCGTGGGTAATAATTTGAGGCGAAGCCGAAAATTGTTATTAAAGACGCCACGAGCATTTTTTGACTCAGTTAAACAATGTTGCATACCTACAGTACTTTTTCTACGACCACACACTTATTTTCAAATAAAATTGTAAATTTAAAAATATTTTTATTCAAACTGATTTTTATTAATCGTCAAAGTCGGGCGGGAGACGTCAAAATTAATCAGAAATGATATTTAAAATTATCAGAAATGACATTTAAAATTAGATTGGCAGCCATGTATTTCATTAAGTCTTGTATACACGAGGTGTAATAAACAGTGGTCGGATATCCCGGTGCAACACCAGGGGATACGAAGTAGAAAAGTTAATATGGATATGACCTAATTTCCCGGGTTTAGTTTGATAAAAAAATATAGATCTGATAGGTATACTTAAAAAGGCAGCTCAAATTGCGAACATAAACGAAGTCTTTGGGCGTTTTCACAAACCGTTGTTCAAAACACTTTTTTTTAATTCGGACAAGTTTGGGCTTGTTGGACTCAGGATCACGAGCTCTTTTAATTCTGATAGGTGAAAAAAAACTGTCCCACAATTTTCGTACATTTTTAATTTCTTCCATTACGTTATCGCCATACAAAGTCTATAAAAACGATAGCGTAATGGTAAAAAAACACATTTTTGGACACTTTTTTTCTCCTAGTAGGATTAAAAGAGCTCGTGATCCTAAGTCGAACAATCCCAAACTTGTCCGAATTAAAAAAAAGTGTTTTGAACTGTTTGTGAAAACGCCCCTTTACATTTACAGTATTGAATATTCTTCACCTTAATTTATTATATTATAAGCCTCATGGAGTTCAAGTTTGGCTACACAGATTAAATTAGAAGCAGTAACGGCACGAAATCCAGATTTGGATGACATTAGAGAATACGTAGACAAAATTTCAAATAATACCGCTCCTGATGAAGTGTCTCTTTACAAATTTGCTCCACTGAAATCCGTAAAAGTGGAAAGGACTTTTTCGGCGTACAAATGGATTTTAGACGTGAAAAGGAATCGATTGAAAATAGAGAATCTAGAGGAAATAATTACATATATGCTATTTTAACTTTATAGAACCTAGTAAGCCATAATTCTTTCATAAAATACATATATTTACTCTAATGTGTCTGCAATGTCTGCATAGGTGTGTCAAGTCTTCATGCTTAAAAATGTTTGATTTTATGTTACATACACGAGGATGTTTAATCCGTAACCAGGTATATTTTTTCTAACTTAGTAACTGATGACCTCAGGAAGACCATGTACAATTCAGTGGTTATTGGATACAATTTTTCTTTAACTTTAATTAATAAAATTTTGAGGTATCTGCGGGAGACCTCACCTAAAATGTTTAATTTAGGCTGGGTATGGATATTGTTTTAATCCTGATCACGGATTAAAATAATCGTGTATCATATGATATTTCTGTTTTTTTTTACGTTCGCATTTCTAGAAGTGAAACCTATTGTGCCTTAGTTAAAAGCTTCTATTTTTAAAGCTAAACTCTTTTATTTAAGAATATTCATACCAAAAGGCTATTTGGTACTAAGGTCAATATCAAACAAAATTTATAACCTATCTTTTGAAATACATAATTGTCGAAATCGCATAATAATAAACGCTTGTATGTACATGCACTTATTTTGCGTTACAAAATATTACTAATTTTTACTGGATGTAATTTTGTGGAATCCCGTGGTATATCCATATTAGTATAATGTTTGAGGTCATTCACCCCTTGTTGCACCGGGATATCCGACCACTGGTAATAAATCCAAAAACGCACTGCGTGTATGCCCGAATGCGTTTATAGGGAATAGACAATATAGACTTATCTTGACATCTGTAAGGTAGGGACTTAAAGGTGTGTTCACGACTATGTAAAATGACAGATAAAAGTACGGGAGTAGAAAAAATATACGTTTGTATTGTTGATCGCTTAAAGAAAATCTGTTTTGTCGCCCTTTCCAGTGCCGAATGTTGTCACACAAAATGACGAATGACGTTAAATTTTCTTTTCATTAAAGGCCTTTTATTATGTAATTTTTTTCTGCAATCTACCCATAATATATCCTATGCACTTTTACTAAACGTAAACTCCGTTTTCACAAGCCTCGGGTTGTATTAATTTTCGGTAAGGCCTCAGAATAGTAACTGGATATTGGAAGCTGTAACTGAAAACTATTATTTCCGTAGAATCTATTTTTTGAAACAGACCAAACCGTATATCACCTGTTAGTGTTTTTTTACCATTATAGTTATTGAGAATGTTGCAATACAATTTGGGTAGTGTCAAAATGTACGATTTATTTTTGTTCGAGGTATGAAGCCGACACTTACGTGATAAAAAAGGGGCCGTAAACAGTATTTTAGGGTTACGCACCCAAAAATTAAAAGCAAGACCCTGTTTATTATTTTGTATCTCTCTTTCTTCACGGGCCTATAAATCCCGGTCTTTTGATAGGCTTGCGCGAGGATACGGATCCAACACGTAGAGGCCCTTTGGAGAAATTTGCTGTGTTTTACACCTGCTGCAACCCATTCACGGGCACAAAAATAGATATCCGTGAACCGGTCCCAGCAGGCATATAGAGGCTATTGGAGATTATATATGGAAAAGACCCTGTTTATTATTAAGATTCCACTGTCTATCCGTCCGTCCACTTATCTGCCTATTGCCAGATTTGAAATATCTCATGGACCCAACAGGTACCAGTCTCTCTTGAAATTTCACGATTTTTTTGTAGAACAAATCCCAAATCAATTTTTTTCATATATTT
This sequence comes from Thaumatotibia leucotreta, assembly GCA_025490895.1. Taxonomy (NCBI): domain Eukaryota; kingdom Metazoa; phylum Arthropoda; class Insecta; order Lepidoptera; family Tortricidae; genus Thaumatotibia; species Thaumatotibia leucotreta. Next base: position 2,829 of record JALPQI010004079.1, on the reverse strand, counting down.
TGATTCGTATTAACAAGGACAAAATATTTCACCGAAATCATGAAATTACTTTACAAATCACAATTTTTTAACGGTCTTTATTTTAAAAACTGTACAATTTATATACATAAATTAAATCTTACTAACTTAACCTTTATATCAGATTGGCCCTTGTGGCATTGTACCGAGGATGCTGGCGGCATTTCCTCGCTGTATCACAATACTGGTGCGCTGTGCAAGGAACTCACAATTAAACGATTTGGCACTTTTTCCAGGGATGACATGGGGCGGGTTATTCGACTAGTACTTTTGGTACTATTTGCGACCCTGTAAATGGTACGATTAAAATAAAAAGAATAAACGATTACAGGATATATTTGGGTGCATGAACTTATTTCTGTATCTTATTGCCATGCTTACGGTCGCCTGAGTTTTATGCTAGTTTTATGCAAATTATGCTTTTTATTTTATGTAAACATGCATATGGTCTATGTTTGTAGATGGCGCATATTGCATAGTTCAAGTATCATAATTATACATAAATCCAGCGTGACTCAGGCGACCGTAACCATGGTAATAATAGACAGAAAAAAGTTGATTCACCCATTTTCACACATTGTTTACTACACCTGGTGTCAGGCTGGTGGTAGGACTTCATGCAGGGTCCACCCGGATAGCTACCACCGTCTTACCCGTTAACCTGCCGCTAAATAACAGTGTTTGCACTGCTGTTTCGGTTTGAGGGTAAGTTAGCCGGTGTAATTACTGGCATAGATAAAGGCAATCCATCTTAGTCCTCAGGGTAGGCAGCGCATAGGCAATTTTTTGATCATTATGTTCATGAGCCTCAGTTCCTGCTTTCTATCAGGTGGGCTGTGAGCTCAGTTGTCTACCTTAGTCACAAAAAAACCTGACCTTATAATTTTTTAAAATACTCAGTAAAAATGTCAGGCTCTCGTCTCCACTGTGTATGATTCGATTATCCAATTGAGACAAAGTTCTAAAGTCGTCGCGACAAATTATACTTCATGCAAGATTCTATCTCAAGAAAATGAAAGCCCTGGAGAGTGCGTCTCGTAAAGCGCAATGAAACTTTTGTATACAGAGTTTAACCAAAATAATGGTAATCGGTGTAACATCATATTTTCTATTCTGATTATGTACCGTGACAGGCTGATGAGTAAGAAAGAAAAAGTTGCATGTATTAATGAACTTCACTGTACAGTACCCGACGATAAAGTTTGCACATCGGTCTTTGGAAAGAGACAAATAATATCATAAACGTCACATATGTTACAGAGGGACAACGCTCTGTAAAGCCGAGTCTCTTTCCAGTGACCGATTTGTAAACTTTATCGCCGCGTACCTGTAGGTAACATTTTTTCGGCTGATCATATAAGATACAAGTTTTATAAATTATGACAAGTATTGCAGTATTCTCTGCATCAGTGTCTAGACGTAAACGCGACCTCCAATGAGGCAGTAACCTTCTTTCTCTCAAAAGGCGACGTAATTTTAAACCAGAACGATCAAAACTTTATTCAAGCGATTTCAACGCTAATTCCTTAGGGATTACATGCTGAAATAGCGTGAAGGTTGTGGATTAGCTTTATGGGCTAAAGTTTAGAATTGCTCAGGGATTTGGAAGGACTCCAGATAAGCTGATGAGGCTGAGTTACAGGAGTTTTGAGCCTAGTGCAGCAAGGTCACAATGTAAGGACAACTCATTCTTTATTAATATGATTTAAAATGGGACATGTGTGCCGAAATGATGATGGGCGGTTGGTGACTAGAGCCCTCTTGTGGAGGCCAAGAATGGGAAGCCGAAGCGTAGGCAGGCCAGCTGCCAGATGGTCGGACGATATAAAAAAGACGGCAGGGCCGACCTGGAAGAGAGACGCCGCAAACCGTAAGAGGTGGAAAAAATAGCAAGAGGCATACATCCTGCAGTGGAGTAAAATATGCTGAGAAGAAGAAGAAGAAGAATTACCACGTAAATTGTGATTGGCCGTGTGGTGACGGCAGTAAGAATACGTTTGTCACCACCCCAACTCCTCCTGCGGGTGTCGTAAGAGTCGACTAAGGGATTGAAGTGTCTCTGACCATTTAATTTATTTGATAAAAGATTGATGATGGGCAGCAGCGTCATCATAGTGGACACATTGCTGCGATCGCCAATCCGCTTGCCTAGCTATGATGGGCATTTACCTCCTAATACGTCTGTCTGTACATAGTTCATAGTAGAGGCCTATTTATAGGCTGATGATGTGAAATTGTGATTATTGAGCACCCAATATTTCGGCACTGTTTCAAATGCCATATTCACGGAGTAAGTGACGAACTGCGAGTTTTAGTTGTGGTCTACCCACACACCGTAGCGATCTACCCTCTTTCTAAGTCGCTTGTTTCGGACAGTGTTACAAAAGATATTATAGACATTTGTTTAAAATAGTTGTAAAATTCTTCCGGCAAGCTTTAAGTATAGATATTTAATATTGTTAAATAATCATAATAGTCGCAAGCATAATCAGTTACTCAGTAATGACGTTTGTGGAACCAGGTCGGTGTCTGCGGGCAAGTTTGTTATTCCCAGGGTCACCAATTACTACGGCGACAGGTGACTTCAGAAACGCCTACCTTATTTATTTAACAGCCTGCCCACAGATATCAGGCTGGAAGCCAATAAAGCGAAGTTTGGTAAAAAGCTGAAAAATTACCTTGTCGATAGTATTATTTAAATAATTTAGTGCCACATTAGATGATGTGAGTAAAGTAATAAAATTATAAGTTAATAAAAGAGAGTAGAAACTGCGCAATCCCACGGTGAAAACTGTTTTGTGGGACTGTGTT
>JALPQI010004078.1:0-74770 GCA_025490895.1 Thaumatotibia leucotreta | reverse complement strand
GCCCGTATTTAAAAAAAATACCTATTCAACGATATCCCACACTATATGATTACAGTAAAATAAAATAATCATACCCTCTTTACGACAATCTTGACGTACACGAAAAAATGTATAGATACCTGTACCAAATTACAATGTTTTAGTAGGTGGGTGGATTTCAAAACTCGGAAAAAAGTTGCGTTTCGGTGTTTAGAAAAAAAAATTTTAGGTTTTATGCTTTGATTTTAATTTTTTTCGTTACTTAGTAGTTTTATCTTTAAGGCCCTTTGATCAAATTAATCGAAATCTAAATAGTTTCATTTTAATATAATGTTTTATATGTCAAAACTCATCACCATCTAACAAAAAAATCGGAACCTCCATATTTGTACTGAAAATTATCGCAAATCTAACGTACGATTGCGAATTTTACTTCAGTAATCGTTTTCAAATATTGTTGTTAAACGTTCAAAAAAATATGATGAAAATCCTTCATCGCGTAAGTACTATTTAAAATATTTAAAAGTTTAACACCAGAAATTCATCAACACCGTAAGCGCACTGTCAAAGTTGAGGTAGTTTAGTACTCGTGCGTCTAAATATACCGGTTGTACCCACGCCCGCCTCCTCAATTCAGGTGAAACAGCGGAACCGAGTACACGTTTGTCTATGCGGGCTCAAACCAAAAAAAAACGTAAAAATGTGACTGCAATACGTGATTAACACGCTGTGGCGTCATAACCATCCACGAGTGGTTTACAGTAAGTAATTGAATAAATAAATAAATAATAAAAATAAATATCTTGGGACATCTTGCACAAATCGACCTAGTCCCACGGTAAGCTCAATTAAGGCTTGTGATGTGGGTACCAGGCGACGATATATATAATAGATAGATACTTATAGATACTTAAATACATAGACAGCCATGACCGAGGAACAAACATTTGTGATAAATAAATACACAAAGAATGCCCTCGCCGGGATTCGAACCCGGAACCTCCAGCTTCGTAGGCAGGGTCACTACCAACTAAAATACACAATAATATTTAAACGAATTACTTGGGAATACGTAACCTCAAAGGAACTTACTAGTGAGGCGTTGACGTTGCTTTAAGTATTAGTGTTCTAAAATAATCTAGGATTTTGTGTGAAATCGTCAACACCGAGCGTGTCAATACCGGTACTGAAGCAATGGATGGTTATGATCCTGTATGTATGGAGTTGACAATTTTTGTAAATTGGTCCATAAATTTTGGTTTTTCTTGTAGTAGCAAGTATCATAAAATGTTCAGCGTTAGAGAAAAGTCTGAGAAGGGAAGGAGTCAACAAGACAATAGCGCTATGGATAGGGAAATTACTCAAGTCTAGATCTATAAAGGCGACACTGGGCGGAATATAAAAAGTCAATTAGTCCGAAAAAGAGGTTTCCCACAGGGTGGATTTGTACTCATTAGTGAAGAAAATAAGGGGGGCCTATATATGCAAGCTTACTCCGATGACGGAGTACTATATAGTCGTACGTGGACCGGTACTAAGCACCATAAGGGACATAATGGCCAGTAGTATCCAAAAAGTGCTGGAATGGTGCAGAGAGAGAGACTGGATTTAAATCCATCAAAAACGAAGCTCGTGTTATTCACTAGCAAAAGGTAGACAGAAGAGATGAGGCCCATTAGGGTACATGACAAGGAGCTGAAGTTGGTAAATGAGCAAAAGTATCTGGGGGTGACTCTGGGTAGCACGCTCAGGTACAAAACTCATGTAAAAGAACAAACGGTGAAAGCCATAAGAACACTGTATCAATACAAAAGAGCGGTGTGAAGGAAATAGGGGTTAAAGTCGAGGATATTGGAATGGATCTCCAAGGCGATAATACTTCCCGGGTACTATATGGAGCGGTGGTCTGGTGGCATAAAGGTGCAGAGGCTGGCGTGTCTGATAACCGGGACATTGAGGACAACCCGACACACACCTTAGAGGTAATACTAGGTATAAAGGCGCTACACATAGAAGCGGAAAAGAGGGCCATGGAACAGTGGTACCGAATGAAGGCATACAAGGAATGGAGAGGAAGTTGCGTACACAAGCGACACGAACTAATACAAGATAGGGTACTGTCTAAAATGGAAATGATGGTAACTCACAATGACCTCATAAAGAGGAAGAAGATATTCGATAAGAAATATAGAGTACATATTGGGGAGAGGGACAACTGGAAGGTAAACGTCGAACATCCGACGTTTATATGCTTCACTGACAGTTCGATAAGAAGCTCCACAGGTCTAGCTGGAGCAGGCATACCTACTAGGCATAGTTATCCCGAAATTGGGGAAAAAGGTATCTGTCCCACTTGGTAGGTATACGAGTGTGTTTCAGGCAGAAGTTTGTGCCATATTACGGTGCGTAAGGCTCATAAAGGAGCAAGTGCAGCAGACGAGGGCCGTGGTCATATACACGGATAGTCAGGCAGCAGTAAAGACGCAAAAGAAGCCAGCGACAAAATCTTCTTTGGTACAGGAATGTAAGGAGACAGGAACTAAACTCGCTTGGAAGTTTGGAATAAACTACAAACATTCAAAAGCGCTTTGAAAATACATTATTGATTTGACTGAAAATTGTTTGATTTAATACCCTTATGAATCATATGATATAGTAAATCGTCATTACCATACACATAGTATCATCGCCATCCATTAAAAAATCATAACCATGGCATGGTCGTCATCACCATCTTGTGTAAAATATTTTTGATGCCTATAATTTCGAAATTATGCATCAAATTAGTGTGGAATCATAACAAGATACTCTCATAAATATAACTTAACAAATCTAGATTCATATTTATGCATTTAATTAATAAAAGAAAAAAAAAAATTTTGTATGGTCAAAATTTTCTTGATGAAATCCACCCAGGTACTAAAGGCCACTGAACTAAACTACAGACAGACGGACATGGCGAAACTATAAGGGTCTCTAGTTTACTATGGAACCCTAAAAAGGAGGTATAGTTAAGAACAATACAGGTACATCAAAAGTTGACTGCTTAATGTTGGCTAAATTATTACTGTTAGGTAAAGGCAATTGGGATAGGTTGAAACAGGGAAGAGTTAAAACATCGTCATTTTTGCTACAGGTAGTTAGTTGCTTTCTGAGACAAGTGAACATATTAAGGGACTAAATTTTTATTTTTTATTTTAGCTCTAACAATTACAACAGATACGAATATCGATGTTGCGAGTTGTTTCAACTCACCTCGTCTGTTTTTGTTTATTACCTCTCTCCTCGTTCTCCCCTATTCTGGATTTACCGACTAATTTCGGTAAACCCTACCGCTATCGTGAAAACTCACGATAAATCTGACTATATTATGATGGATTGGTCTGTGAAATCTCCGGTCTATTTATGATTTTATGTCAGTTAATATTACCACCAAGTCGACGAACTCAAGTGCCCATGCCGGTTGCTAAGGGAAATGCAACGTTTATCTGTGTTGATATTTCTATCGTAAACTGAGAGTATTCGACGCGTACGTTCAGTCAAACAGACGACCTAATAGACTTTATTACCTCTATTAATCAACCCGCGGATGTCCACACGCCTAGCAAATATGTAAAATACTATGATCCTTATGCCATGGACATACGTTCTGAATCGTATAAATATTTAGACGTGAATGTACATGCAGTGACAGTGTATAGACGGCATGTTATAGGAGATGCATTTGTACCACGGCCTAAGCCATCAGAGATATCGGAGTGCTCATGATGCTCAAAAATATCTGATCATGAACTCTAACGCAATGACAATAAAGGCTTGATGACCGCCCTAGCCGGTCTGATATAATATCTGATGACGACGGTTTGGAAGTACCTATACATTACAAGTATTATACAACATACGTGTCTAGTCTACCAGCGGCCCTACCGCGAACTTCGAAGTTCGCAAATTTCGGGGATTTGTCTCTGTCACTCTAATGCCGCTTTCATTGGTGTGGAAGAGACAAATCCTCGTAATTTGCGAACTTCGGAGTTCGCGGTAGGCCAACAGTAAACGGCTGCACATATTTTTGCAACCTACGTGACTTCATAATATAAATTTGTGTCCACCACTAGTGCCTGTGAGCTAAAAGTATCCAACATATATGGTATATATGGTCTCCACACGAAGATAAGTACAAAGTGATAATGGAAAGGATACAGAATAAGTTTTGGTATCTATATTGGAAGCTTTACGGCGTCTACCCTTTCTACCCATTGATGTATCCCACGCTGTTCGTTATAGGCATGTTGCTGTACAGTAAGTTGCAAACACGTAGGGAGTTAACTCTCACGTGCTGCCTGGTACGGATTTTGCGGGGGAACATTTGCGAGCCATTCATATTGCAGCAGCTGTGCTTGTGTGCGCCGGATGGGTATGCGGGGCGGCGCCGGCGGTCGAGGCTCCTGGTGGAACCGCTTGGCAAAACCAATTTGCTTCGAAAGGCGCCCCTAAGCCGGTCCATTCGTACACTAAATCTAGTTGCTGAACAAATAAACATTTTTAATTGTTCTATGGCCGAATTTGTAAATAGTACATTACTATAGAGGACGGGAAACGAAGGGTTACAGGCCAAGTAGATATATCTGGCCGAAGGAACTGAGGCCAGATAGGAATACGCGGCCTGTAACCCTGTTTCTCGCCGAGATTTGTATAGTGCTTTTCTCAAACTTGCCATGAAATAAAACGAACTGATTTCGCCGAACCATACTATTTGATTTGTAAATAAACCAATAGTACAGTATCGTACAACATTAAAAAAAAAACATTCGCGCCTATATCCATGATTCGCGCCTAACTTTTTTTTAATCTGTTTGAGGTATCCTTTTACCTGTTGGTATAGACATTAGTTCTTAGGTTATTTTTTTTTCTGTGGCTGAATGTCAAGACCTAGTGTCACAATTTGACGTTTCAAAACAAAAGACAGTTTGTTTGCAGTCCTAGGTGTGAAATAAATACATGAAATCTCTTTACATATCATCTTAGCATATGACACCGGATACATAGTATTTCCGGGCTTAATTTAAAGTAAGTAACATCAACATTCCGTAGCAAGTTTGAGAAAAGTATGTTTACATGTTGTGTGTAGGAATTGTAATTAGATTAAGAATTAGTCAATAAGGCACTATTGCATTAGGTTAAGCCTGTAATGATAGTTGCTGTTCCAAATAAAATAAAATAAACATTGTATTCATCACTCTATATTTTTTTAATAATCATGATTGACACTAAATATTAGGCCAATGCCGGAAAATAATGACCGCATCATTTTGCTATCAAGCCGGCAACAACAAGTAGCGGGTAAGTGGAAGGCAATTGGCAATGATTGCAAAAATAATAGCGTGTCCCGACATCCGAGCCAATTGAGATCACGTCACGTGACGTCGGCTATATGTTCCGTCCGTCACCAGGGGTTTTATATCCTCCACTTAAGAAGTTGAACGCTCAAGAAAACCAGTGTAGTGCGGTCTTCAATTTTAAAGGTTTTTTAAGACCACAGCTACCATTTTGTCAATGAAATCTCGTAGTGCTTGCACTTAACCTGCACCTGCATTCAGACCAAACGAGCATTCGCTATTCTATCCCCCACTCTACGAAATCAATGAATCACGTTTTGTGTAACTAACGAATTTCGTAGAGTGGGGGATAGAATAGTGAATGCTCGTTTGGTCTGAATGCAACGAGCATTCGCTATTCTATCCCCAACTCTACGAAATTAACGAATCACGTTTTGTGTAACGAACGAATTTCGTAGAGTGGGGGATAGAATAGCGAATGCTTTTTGGTCTGAATGCACCTTAAGAAGCAATCGGAATATATGTGTTGAAGCATCGTGGGTCTGCAGTAAATAAGTATGAGAAAAGATTTATTGAATTTGGTGACGTGAATTGAGATTCTCAATTGAGAATAAGGAGGCATTACATTTGGCACGATAGAAATTTTTAACCATCTCCAAAAATGGCGGAGGTTCTCATGTCGACAATTTTTTTTGTATGGAAGTTACAGGTTACTATATCTCCGTATATAAGTCTGCGAAAAATTCTAGTTATTTTTAAAATGGATAGGTCAAAGTCAAGAATGAATCGAATGAACGTCAAAGATAGTAATATCCTAATGCATATCTGGTTGCATTGCCGGTGGCTGCCCAGATAAGATAATGTGTACATAAACACAGACTTAAATTTGTTTATATATAATACAAAGAGTATTGATTGTGCCAGTTTTGTAGTCTAAATAATAGTGTAATTGTGGCGTCAATTGGAAATTATGTAACATTTTAATTTCTACACAATATAATTATTTACCTATACGTAACTGTGACGTAACAGAGTGCGTGGCAAGGACATAGGATTCTGGTAAATCAGAATATACAGGCTGATTACGGGTTCTGATCCCAACTGTGAAAAACGTGTTAAGATGGTCTTTCTCAATAAGGTTTCCCATGGAACAAATATGAATTACACGAAAAAAAAATTACTGATTTCATACCGACCGGCGCGGAAGTGTTCATAACTTCTAGTCTCGTTTCATAATTATGTAAACATACCTTTGCAAGGAATAAGTATGGTGAAATGTATACATATGAATGAACTCGAACGAAAAAAAGTACGTTTGTCCATATAGGTCTCATGGGGGGTGCGTATCATAATGAATACGCACTTTTAGTATAATTACAGTTTACAAACGTTCATAACGTATACTAACGTTAGGTATAATGTATTAAACATCTATTTCCAAATAGTATAATACAAAAATGATATAACGCTAATAATATATACCGTTGTTAGTCTAACGTACATATTAACGAATTCCGTTTCATATATCAATATAAAGGTATAAAAGTTAAAACATATACTAAAATCTGATATAACGATATAAATATACGTATAACTGCCAGAAAAGTAAGTTAGGTTAAGTTCTACAAAAACGTATACATTATATTACTTACCCTTTTCAATCCGTTCTAGTCTCTAACCCTAACCAATCCAAGTAATAAATCAGGGTAAAACCGACTTGGATTGGTTAGGTTTCGAGCGTAGTTTCCCGGATAAATAAAAGACCTACTTACTTTTAATTAATTGTTTACGCATCCCCATCCTTGCGAAACCAAAAAAGGGGGGGACGGGGGGGCGCAGCCCCCCGCAAGGGGGCTCGGGGGGCGGAGCCCCCCGCATTAAAAAATAAAAATTTGTACCTCTCCTACTCTAACCTGGATAGGTTCGTTAGGTACCTTTTATCCCTTAGAGCAGAAATAGAAGCCCCGCGCAGCGGGGCTTCGTCGACCGGTTCCCAGGTCTAAATCGCTTCCTATACGGATACGGCTTAATATACGGATAAATAGTAAATCAATTCAAATTAAATATAATGATAATTCTATAGTTTAATAATTAAAAAAATCGTAGGCGCTTATATTTTGTGTAAGATAGTTGTTTTGTATATTAGATTATTTCAATGTTATACTAATTAATCGTTATCGTAAACGATATTATATGTTACGTTCATTATACATTTTACAATTATTCATTTAATAATTATACCTTTTATACGTTATATTTATTACACGTTAGGCATTATACATTTATACAAACTGAATTTATACGTTATGATTTATATAGCATCTTCTGGCCGAAGGGCGTTGTGTTTCGGCGGTTCCGGGGCAATCTGCCGAACCCTACGCCGGTTCAGATGACTCGACAGAGCCACGTTGTTGTGTCACCTAAATCTACTTAATGTTTGTTTTTTTTATATGTACCTTTATCTGTGTATTTTTATTTGTATCTCTTTAATTTTAGTTTCATGACGCATTGGTGTAAACTGTAATGTCGTGTAAACTTTTGTTTCAATAAATAAATAAATAAATAAATAAGTTCGTATACGTTATATTACTTACCCTGTCTTAAGTCTTACTGTTATTAAGTTATTTAAAAAATTAGTTTAATGACTGAACAAGTGTTTCAACCTTTATTACATCCTAATGTTAGTTATTTTGATATACTGTGCCGCCAGTCACCTGAGATCTTATTCTTAAGGTTCTCTCACACTTGCCATTTCAATTATTAAGTAAGAAAACAAAAAAAAAATTTTTTTTTCACCAAATTACCAACAGTCTATGTACCAGGCTACTTATATTAATGTTCCAAGTAACCTGTCAAATTTAACGGAAATATAAAAAAAACACCCTGTAGTCAAGTTGGGTAAGTGAAACAGCGGCAAAACTGAAACACTTCACACGTGTAAACATTTGGCCTGGGGAAACATAGTTACCTAACACTAGAGATATTACTTTCCAAGTTTTCCAACCTCTGTCTAGACGTGATAATGGAAGTGTTTACAAATATCGTTATTTATATCTAATACTCTGTTATATTTATTGATTTTACGACATTCTTCCAGAAAATACAAATTTGAATAGACTTAAAAAGTAGGAGGTTCTCAATCAGACAGTTTTTCAATTTTATTTTTGTGCGTAATCGATCGATATCTCCTATAATCGTGGACAGATAAAAAAAAAATATCCGTGATAATTGGCATTGGCACCAAGTCGGGGTCTGAAACCATTACTTAAAAAAAAGTTAGTAGAAGTTAAACGTTTAAATAATAATCGGCAATGCGCGTGTAAATATTCGGGGGTTGCATAGGCTACGGTAACTGCTTACCATCAGACAGGCCGTATACTTGTTTGCCACCGTCGTGTTGTAAAAAACCGGGAAGTGAATCAGATTTAGCATGATTTGATTAGGTAGTTTACTAGCTTAAGAACAGTCAAAGACAAAATAAGGTGTACACAAAAATGTTCAAAAATATGTCCTAGTGCACTCTAATTCTGTGTAATAAGAACGTAACATATTTATGAGCAGATTCTTTCAATACTTATTTTTGCACTTGACTGTACCAACAGAGTTAGGCAAAAAGTAATACGATTACTCCTTCCGATCACTTGAAATCTAGATTACAAAGTACACATACAAATGTAATTTACACTAGTAGTCAGATTACTTTATGCCCAACTCTGGGTACCAAACAAACATGGGGACAGTTGAAACTAAATAAAGTCTTGTAAAATTGTCCGTATTTGGAGCACTCGAAGATAAAGGACAACAGCTAAACTGTAATCACGGATATTAATAACGCGTTAGGGTCTCAATTAATAACGCATTATGATAAATAGAACGCATTCTTGTCAATTGGTACAAGACGCGTTTACTTTGGCTGCGTTATAATACTTTATTATATTACTCTTATATTTACAGATTTATTTTATAAATGTGATTTATTTTATAATACAGAGCGTTTATTTTTAAGTGGGACAGTATGGGGAAATCGGAAACTCTAGAAGATACAGGGAAGCAGTCTAAAGGTGCGGTTAAACTAAAAGAGCATTCGCTGTTCTAACCTCCCACTCCCACTCTACGAAATTCGTTCGGTACACAAAACGTGATTGGTTGATTTCGTAGAACGGGCGCTAGAACAGCGAATGCTCTTTTAGTTTAAACGCACCTTAAGGAGACTTTAGGAATTTTTTGGAGAAAACAATTTTGGCATAATCAAAATTTTGGTCAAGCACCTAGAAATTAATAATATTCTTTTTTTTTTGACGCAGATCGACGTCATTTCATGCGTAGACAACATGGTATCGGATGAAAAAAAAACTGAACAGCATAAGTAAGTCAAATTTAGATTTGAAAAGAAGAAAAAGAAATGGTCCCACTTAAAAAAACACTCCGTATATTCCTTAATTTATTTGTGTTACGTTTAGGTATATACAAAAGCAATCTGACAAGCATAGAAGCATTTTGAAATATTGAAACTAAAACACACACTTGGCTTAGCCGGTACTGCACTGCAATATATCGGACTAATTGGCGATAGTTTTTGCAATAACATGGACATGACTCCTAATTTCCTTAAATGATTTAGCAATCGTTAATTTCTTGAGATTGAACGTATTGCGAAAACACAAATCAAATTATTTATTAACTAAATATTTTGATTTGTACTTTTTATTTTTCCCCAGTAGTCACACTACTTAATACTATATTCATTATAAGCTGAGTACGTGGGTTCGATCCCCACCTCGGACATTAGGTGATCTTGGTCGTTTTTCTTTGGTATATGACATCTAATATTTATAATTCTTGAGATTGATTTATAAATACTAAAATTTTATGGCGCGCGTAAGTTATGAGTATTTTCCTCAGAAATATAAATTCAACTTCAAGAAAGTATGTGTATGTGTAACAAAATATAAAAAAAAAACGACTAATGATTTTGCCTTTCTTGAAATTCGTATTTTGGCAGCGACCCCTAATTTTTATATTAATTGAAAAAAAAAAACAAATATGGTTTACTTATCAAATAACAAAATGAGAGGGTGTCTCATAAAAAAATCCAATCGGGATAGCAAAAAGCTCCTTTATTGGTTTGAATACCCAACAAGATTGCAAAAATAAGAACCACCCTAAGCTTTGAAATGGAATTCGAGATCAAAAATGTAAACAATCTATGACAATGACATGACATTATAAAGTCAATGTTAAAGTGACATTCCAGGGTTATAAAACTTTTTATTTTTTAACACGTTTATTAATTAACGTCGCATTTTGAGATGGGATATTTATTTTATTTTATTTATTTGCACACTCTCAAACCATCCTTACAGGTGCTAAACCTAAGACAATGCTTGATGTTTAGGTGTAGATACGCGAAAGTCAAAGTATGTTCGATACACAAGTTTCACAATCATTAACATATTATTAGACATGACTATAAAAACATTACGGCTGAGTGTCCACGGTTCCTGATTACAAAAATAATACCTAGAAAGTTTGCTGATGTAAATAATCATTATAATCAACATAATCAATGATTGAAAACCAATGTCGTGTTACTTTAATCTTTAGGATAGTCGGGGAACGAATTCCAGTCTTCATAATATATAGTTACAATCGAATCAATGTCTATTAAAAAATTGAAATGATTGATTTGTAGGTAAAAATACTAAAATCTGTATTCATGTACTTTGTAATGCAAAATTTTAGGAGTTTTTATGAATTCATAAATGCAAGCACCATCTTGTTTTGATTTTTTTCAGTACATTGTTATAACTGCGGACCAAATGTTTAAAACTTCTTATCACTGCCAGTAGCATAAATTAAACACCCTACATTTTATTAAAACTAGAGAAATATATTATTAAAAAATAATGTATGATATTAAAAATCAGTAAAACATTTAAAAACTATAGGTACCGTCAGTGACTGTAAATGCGCATTTTTAAAAGTATTTCAATGATTTTAGATTACCCACCTCTCACGATAATTTTTTTGTGGTGGTATCCCATTTGTTTACATTTTTGATCTCCAATTCGATTTCAGATCTTAATGTCCATATTGTAGAGAATAATGACACCAATTTGTTAGATGTCAGGCTTTAAGCGATGTCAAGTCGTTTTAACGTCTCTTACTCTGGAGACATTAATTCATTGACCAAGTCGACGGTAGAAAGAAATAACGACAGAAAGACAAAAGTCAAGAAAGCAAGATTCTGTGTGTCTGACAGCAGGGCATGCTCATACCTCTCACGTGCCTTCATTTTTCGAACAAACTACAGTGTATTTTTCGACGTAGGTACCAAAGCCCCATGACCCATGACCAGTATCATATTTTATGATCAGTTACGCACACACCTCAGTGAGATAACGAAAAAAGAAGGTTCTAGAATTTGGCGTTACGCAATCGATATACAGTTCTGAGGGCTCACAGCGAACCACGTTCGACGTTTTACCACCCTGTCAGACTTACGTACCAATTTACAAGTGCGAGAGAAAGGCAACACGTCAATCATTCGCCTTTGGCTCTCAGCACGGCAAGCACATCATGGGCGCGGGACGACAAAAACTGCGACATAGAGTTTTCTCGAGCTATGTCACGAATTGGTAGCACAACATGCGCGCGAGATAACGCTGACTCGCGATGATCTATCAAAGCGACATAATTATTTCGCTTGAAAGTCCCACGCGAGATATCCTCAAAATTCGTAGCACAAGTGTACCTTGAGCGATAAAATACATTGCGTTTTAATGTCAAAATGCGACAAATTGTCTTCGAGGTGTGAAGGTGGCGAGAAAGTCGAGAAACGCATAAAGTTCGTTACGGATTGCAAATTTAGGCTTTCAGTCGAATTATTATTGTAGCTATGAGCTATGTATTGGTAGTTATGAATAATTTGTTTTAGTACATGCGTTCTAAGGCATTATTTAATGTTTTAATATTAACAAACTTCGTTTCATTACCGACCCTACAGTCGATACCGTAAGGTCTGAAGACCCATGGAGATTCAATAGAGAATCATATGCTAGTAATATTTTCAAAAGTAGCGGTTGTAAAGAAGTATTAACGTACCACCAATGCTAATAGCTATTGAATAGAAGTATCTAAGGCCAAGATGCATAATGTATTAATTGTGACAGCGATGTTCTGTGTAGTATACCGTACAATTACGCAGCTACATTTTACAAGTACAATATAATTAAGAAAAGCGGCATTTGTACACATAATATATATAGGAAAAGGTAGATCAGCCTCTATTAGTTCACGGCTGCATGGGCAATGTCCTTTCCTTAGCCTATGCGCATGGCCGCATTAGGAGATTAATATATACCCATAGGCCTCTTTCATACATCTTTGGGGGAGGCCTATGTTCAGCAGGGGACGTCTTGCGGCTGATATGATGATGATGATATACCTATAATCGGGAGTAGTGTGTCCACTATGATGATGCTGCTGCCCATCATAGTGGACACACTACTCACACTACTACCCATTGATAAATAAATAGTCAATGACACTTCAATCCTTTAACCGACTCTTACGACACCAACGGGAAGAGTTGGGGTGGTGACAAATGTAATCTTACTACCGTCTCCACACGGCTAATAACTAGTATTTTAAACGAATAAAAATATATATAATAAATAATCCAGTATGTATTTATTACAAAAAATGTATTTATTATAATAACATGTATTAAATACTCAATGTAACTAATATTTGTATCGTAAAGAACAGTTGAGCCAAACAAGTTTACAATCACAAATATATCAATAATTTAATTAGATAATAAACGCCTGTAATTTCTGTTCTATTGTAGACGATCGTCTGAATTGAATGGGCACTTTTATACTTTGCCGCGGAAGTTCGCGTCCACGGCGTTATATTTATTCCACTATGTGAAATGAGATTTACTAACATAAATTGTAACAACATGAAACCTCATAAATATAGTGAAAAAATATCATACACCCGTGGGCTCTAACTTCAACGATACGCTTTAAAACCACCCAACCAAACGCAGGCTGCGCCACGAGCTCGGGCGCCAAGCGTACTCTTGTTGTTCACGACGAGCTGCAGAGCGCGACCCAGCAGCCGCCTTCATGGCTGTTGTGGAATCCGATTTGCTGATTGCGAACCTTTTTCTTCAGTTTGCGCCATATCTTTAAACATATGAATAATTGATAAATAATTGATAAATACCATGCTTTATTGACAGCTCCGCAAAAATAACCTGTAGATCAAATAAATAATCGTAGTATGATTTTTACTATAGGTACATAATACTATCAGACGCGATGTATTTAACTTAAGGTGTTACTTTTCTTGACCATACTTGACCTTAATAATTAAGTTGGTATATGCGGGATATCGGATATATCAACTACTTTTAGGTCATAGGTATATTGTTTTTGGACCTGGAGGATGGATTAAGGAGGCGGGTATCGGGTACGAAAACGAAACCCTCATATTTCCATCATAAATTTAAATGATTTGTACAAGCTTTCATCGAAATACCTGCTGGTAATTCGAAGACCCAATATATTTATTTTTTGGAGTTTGACCCAATATAGGTACTTCATCTTTTCCGGATCCACATTATCCCTCTGGAAACTATGGGTTTAGTTCAACGACATCTTGCTTTGTATTATTATTGGGCTCCGATGACTGAAATATAATTCATAACATAAATTTTTATTATAGAACTATGAACATGAATTTCAAAAAATATACGGTTTAAATGTAAATAATCGTAACTAACATCCACAGTACCTAAGTTACGTATAAAGAGTATAAAAGGCTATAATTAACTTAAATTTTACGTTCATGAGCCATTTAAAATATCGCCACCAAACACAATCTACAAATGTCATGTGAAAGATTATTATTATGACACTTTGACATTTTCATATTAAAATGTCCTATCTCTTTAATCTTTATACTATGTGAACGAGACAAAGTTATCGTGACTAGAGATGTTTCATTTTTAAAGCTTGCTGTTCACTCATCATTCAACATTATTTATACCGATTCAGTGTTGCTAAGAAAGAAAAGTTAGTCCCACACATAAATGGCAACACTTGTTATGTCGCCTGCGGGATGACTCTTTCGCATGGAACTAATTTCTCGAGCTGTAAACTTGTGCTACCAAAATCGAGAAAATGACGGCTAGAAATATTAATTTGACAGCCGCGACATGGGTTTGTCGCAACGCGAGCTATCTCGCGCTCAATGATGTGCTTACCGGGCTGATCATGTTTGTGTTGCAATGAAAATTTTCAACGTTCTGTGGTCGTGCGGAAGTTACATATGTTTTATTCATAGCAGCGTTTATGGTATGATGCCACCATTATAAGGCTTTAAGGTTTTACCACGACATTAATGCATCCGATCATGGTTTAACCAGCAACCGGTTGTCTATTTTACTATAGAAAATTACAAGTGTAGTAGTGTGCATGCAATGGAAGTGCAATGCAATGTATCGAAAGAATCTTCTTTTAAATGTGTTACGATGTTCTTAGTATACACGAATTAAAGTGCACTGGGACATACATATTTTCGAACATATTTATATACAATTATACACCTTACTTTGCCTTTGACTGAATCTGTGCATGTGTAGATATTGTAGGTTTAATAACTATTTTCAAAATATTAGACGATTTTCCCATTAGAAGCCTTGCCTGGTCATAAGCAATGGTCTACAACGACCATTACCAGATCGTCGGTCCATCTAGACGAAGGCATTCATTCCCTTGTTGCGTCTTTCCATGGTCGCCACTCAAGAACTTTTCTGCCCCATAGTTTAACAGTTCTGCGTGCAATGTGACCAGCCCACTGTCAATTACAGCGTTAAACTATTAGATTTCATCAGCCTTATGGCCTGGCCACGGCATTGGTCTAAAGGTGCATGCAGACCAAAAGAGCTTTCGCTGTGCTATCTCCCACTCAACGAAATCAACGAATCACGTTTCGTGTAATGATCGAATTTCGTAGAGTGGGGTGATAGAACAGCGAATGCTCTTTTGGTCTGCATGCACCTTAAGGCGACCGGCTTAGCGGAAAACCATACGTGGGAGTACTTCGCTCGCCGCCGGTCGCTTTAGAGGAATGTCGTGTCCAGGCCTTTAGTTTAAAGGCTAAATTCTGAATTGCACATATGAACCCTTGCAAGCAAAAAAAAGCTTCAATACAATACATATCATGCTTTTAGCAGATAACTTGCAATTTTACTGATAAACGAGCTTTATAGTATAAACAACAGAGTTCCAAACAAATAATGTATACATTTGATAACATATCGGGCACGTATGTTGTCGCTAATGAGCGGGTCATTTTAGAATTAAGGTTATCGTAGGATATCGTGCGAGTACTAACAAATACACGCTACTGACCATTGGCAGGCTTTCTCCCATTGTAATAAGGTTTGAAATAAGTCAGGAAATTGTGGCCGTTGGAAGGTTGGAACGTAGTTACGCGCTAATACAGTCGAACTTTGTATTCGGAGTCAGGGTACACCGGTATGTAAAAACCGGTATTCGATACATTAGAAACAAATTAACAACGAACGGTTCATTAAATTTCATAAACATTTCGAATGTTCTCGATTATGACTAAAATAATACTGTATTTGGAGGATTAATTGTTTAACGGACACAGGAGTATAATTGTAGGTAACCAGCTATAAAACAACAGTTCGATTTTGAGGGTACTCAAAGTAGAGTCATAAAAATAAAAATATTAGATGTCATATACCAATGAAAAGACCAAAAATTGGTACGTATTGTATGGACTAAATAGACAAGTTAATAAGGATAACCAACCTACTAACAATGAACAAAAAAATAATAAGAGAAAAATTGCCTAAGGCATTATGCATTACACAATCAAATTCTAATGAAGATAATACTACAGATCAATTCAAAGAGCGTTGACTCTCCATTTAAATAGATTTCAATCTTGGACCTGTTCCAAACATTGCCAATTATCACATTGCCTAAGAGAATTCTTAGAAAAAATAAGCAAACGTTTTTGTAAATATTGTTGACCGTATAGTTCTAATAAATGAGAACTATGGAAAAGGTGAGTAAGAAATAAGAGTTGGATTTTAGATAATACTTCACGTGGTTTTGGTCAGCTGAGAAAACACGAGACTATCTGGCTACCGTCCAAGACAAGGCGGCCTATTTGTAATCGAATAAACGCGCTGAAAATGAAATTATTACATGAGGAATACTAAACGTATTATGTAGTTAGTGGACACTGCATTGCACGGTTATTCTTTACATCACAATCATCACATCACATAATCAGCCTATCTCAGTCCACTGCTGGTCGTAGGCCTCTGCTATTAACTATGCGTAAACGCGCATTAGGAGCTAAATGCCGGTAATCAACACGCTGGGCAAGCGGATTGGCGATCGCAGTTGTGTCCATTATGATGACATCATAAATCTTCTATCAAAGAATGGTCAGTGACATTTCAATCTCTTAGGGTCTTACCAAACTAGTCGACGCCGTTTCGGCTAATCGCGTACGGAAAAAGCTTTATGTCAACGCAATAAGAGCGAGGACATCGTAAATCGGCTCGGCCCACGCGAAACGACGTCTTTCGACGGGGAAAACGGCGTTTTGCCGTAAAGCTGTTCGCATTCGTACGACCCCGTTTGCAGCCTAACGCACACGTTCGCTTTCCTAAATCTCCTAATACCGCCGTACGGTGCCGGAAAGAGTTGAACGGCTCCGATCACGGCCGAGTACCTACGATAAGGACCGGTCAGAGCTGGCGGAAGCCGTTCAGCGTCTTCGACGGCCGAACATAGCTGACGACGGCCGAAAAGAGCCGATGACGGCCGAAGTAGCTACTGATGCGTTTGTATTTATTAATTTGAATTATTACCCACATTAAAATCTGCAATAGATCTGATAACACGAAGTAATACTGTCGTAATCTTACACGTCTGTTCAATTTCAAACTAGTTACCTACTAACAACTAGTCTCCAAAAATGAGATTTACGATTGCCGATCACCCGCTGTCCTATCTACATATCTGTTCGTCGGACTCAGCGGCTGTACGCGTGCTGTCTGACGTCTCGACGGCAGGACGGAGCACGGGAGAGCCGACCGCCGCTTTACAACTGTTGCGGTAGCAAATCGCAGCCGATCGCGCGTTTCGACGGCCGTAAGGAGGGTGAGACTGCTTAACGCAGGTGTTCAACCGCGGAGACGGTCGATCGGCTAAATGCGAATAGTTTGGTGTAAAACACTCGGCGAAAGCCGACTCCGCGTCGATTGGTTTGGTGAGACCCTAAGTCGACTCTTACGACACCCGCGGGAAGAGTTGGGGTGATGACAAATGTATTCTTACTGCCGTCACAACACGGCTAATTCTTTACACCGATTACAAAGAATTCGTTTTACAAAAACAGTTTAAAAGTAAGCTATAACACTTATACTTGCTGATGATCTAGGGCTAAACTTCAACATGTAAGCTTAGCACATGATTGGTGCGACAGTATGTCGCTGTGAGACAGATTCCCCGTCTTTTACTAACTATATTAATAAAAGAGGGACGGATAGTCTATCTCGCGGCGACATATTGTTGCACCAATCATATGCTAACCGTACTGGTAACTCCGAGAATAAGCATTTACGAGTAAGATCCATTGCGATAATAAGTGGTTATTTCTGAATACTCGGAAAAGTGTTTATTTCCAGCTTATTAGCAGTAGGTGCTTTCATACCAAGCCAAGATATTAAAATAATTAACCGGATACCCTTTCAGTAAGCTCATAATTAGGACTATTTCAAACGTAAATGAAACGAGTCTTCATTCGCAATGTTCTTAACTAGACGTTACAACTGTAGCAAGAACGGGTAGACAATCTAAAGGTGGATTTAGACCAAACGAGCATTCGCTCATTCTATCCTCCACTCTACGAAATTCGTTCGTTACACAAAACGTGATTCGTCGAAATTCGTTGATATCGTAGAGTGGGGGATAGAATGACTGAATGCTCGTTTGGTCTAAATCCACCTTTAGAAAAAGGCTATTTTAATGTAATATTATAATTAATGTCTGACCCTAGCTGCATTAGTGAGTTTTATTTGAACTGTTTTGCAGACAGAACGCATTTAAAATTTTCATAAATAATCCTGATTGAGGATTTCGTAATGTCATGAAATGAGTCGAATAGAGTTGAAATTTAAAGAAAAACTAGGCAATTGCAATTAAATATGCACTCTATTGGTAAAGTGGATTTACCCGGGTTTGAAGTTAAGCGACTCAAATATTAATAACACATTTTAAGTCTTGTTTACAAGTGGTATTCAGCAGATGTCGCTATGCTATAAAACAATGGCGCTACAATGTAATATGTAGGTACAACATTCAAGTGATACCCTGCGCCTGTTCTGTACTGTACCCAGTAAAATGATTATAGATTTTACTTTAGATATGTTTTGTGCCTAAAATTACATTATCGACGTTATCATATTATTGGATAACACGTCAAAGACGCGTGGTGCATTATTCTCAAAAGTAAACACATATTTAGCGTCTGACGGTCTACCCAAAAACACATTGCCGTCTCCCGCGCTGATTCAAAAGTCCAGTCGATACGAAAATTATCAGTGATTAAGATAATAAATCACAACTTGCTTTTATGAATTCATAATTTCGAAGCCATTGGCAATGGAATAGAAAGTTCGAACATGAAGATAGAGACAATGCCACGCAAATTAAAGCACTCACATGAAATCCTCCAAATCAACAACGTTGGTGTACTGACACGGCTGACCATTCACATTGTAGCACATACTCCCGTAATCCCAATCTTGTGTTTGATTACACGGCAGGTTAGGAATAATAGGCGCCTGATATTGAGGAACTGGACGAGGGTATACTACTTGCACGGGATAATACTGCGGTTTGGGGGCATAATAGTTACTAGAATAACACTCCATGGGAGGGATTTCACGGTAAACACCTTGAGCACTAAGAGCCACATTGTTCACTGGTTGCCTGGACCACTGGCCAGTCATTGGGCACTGCAGATTCCATCCAATGTCCTCCATACGGCCAACGACCGGGCACTGAGCAGGCACGTTGTTCCCGTAACCATTTATAACCATTTTGAAGCTTGGTTCGCTTCAGGATACCATCAAGAAGTCCATCTACGGGCGTAATCCGCGAGCAACTGATAGCGCCAAAGATGCGCTTATCTCAAACCAAGTTAACTAGCATGGTAGCAAAAAGTCGATATATAAAACTTAATAGATAACGAGACATTATCAATTTCGACCCTGGCAAGACTTGGCTGCGCTGATATGAGGCAACATTTATCAAGATATGTAGTTTTTTAAAGGATTTGCTGTTTGAGACATTTCATTAATCGCAGTGGTGAAGCAGATACCAAAACTACGCTCCTGTAATATTCCGCCTTTATGGAATCGATCAGGTGCTGACAGAAGTGTAAATATGGGGTAATTCTTACAATGACATGCAAAAATTAAATCACTTTTTGCTGTTTGAGACATTTGATAAAACGTTGATACAAATGCAAAAATAACGTTCATATGCGGATGATGAAATGGAATATGGAAGCCATCAGGTGATTACATGACGCAACGCAAGACAGCAAAAGAAAACTTTGAATCAGCTAAAACTGATTAGAATTCAGTATTTTTTGTAGAAGATGTACTCTGTCGTTTTTGTAGGTTCTGGATTTTTGGAAAAATTTCAATATATTAGTGTACATTATTGAAGGCAATCAGCAACATTACCTACAACCCATTAAAATATATTCATTATTACATGGTGTGGGGAAAATTTATTTACAAATGGATATTTTTTTCATGTTTTTGCATTGCACATCTACTGATCTTATTATGAGTTTATTAGGCTTAGCTTAGTCCTCAATATCAGGTGAAAAGAAGACAAAAATTGACCTTTGGACTATAACGTAACGTTTAGCCAGAAACCAGAGTTGCGAGCGTAAACATGAATTACTTACCTTTCGCGCTCTAATTAGTTAAAAGGCTATCTATACGTATGCTAACGTTGACGTCCAATTTGATGTAAACATGTATATTATATTTTTTAAACAGGTAATTTATGTGACAATACTTACTATAGGTATCCTATTTGTTATCGACATCCCATTATTAATAATACTACGTGTTTGAATAACTAGAGGTTTGCATAAGTTTTGTAAACGTGTAATGAAGTGTCATTACGTGCCTAAAAATAGGCTCTGAAGTGGAAGTATTTCTTTTAGGGCTTGTCAAACAGAAGAAGATTGTAATGGAATCTCATACAAACATTACAGGCCTAGGCCATAAAGTACTGGCTGTGTTATGGCCCCCCGGCATCGTGGCTGAGAAGCTATTAGAAGGGCTTGCAAGGCTCTGCAGTAAAGAGCTATTGGATTAAGTGGGACCTGGGACAATTTATTTATTTAATTGATAATTACCATATTACATATTAACATGTACCAGTATATAAATAATAATAATAATAATAAATAAATATCTTGGGACATCTTACACAAATCAACCTAGTCCCACGGTAAGCTCAATTAAGGCTTGTATTGTGGGTACCAGGCGACGATATATATAATAGATAGATACGTATAGATACTTAGATACATACACAGCCATGACCAAGGAACAAACATTTGTGATAAATAAATACACAAAGAATGCCCTCGCCGGGATTCGAACCCGGAACCTCCAGCTTCGTAGGCAGGGTCCCTACCAACTAGGCTACAGAGGCTGACTATATGATTTCAACAAATAAGGAAAATAATTAGTAAGCTTTTCGATGTTAGTTCGATGCTAGTCGATGAAGTAGACGATGTCATTGTTATAGTATTTAACTTTTTACAAAGTTGGTAATAATTTTTGTGATAATAAATAATGCAGACACTGGATGTCTTTGCAATTTAATATCTGATTGAGGAAATAGCGGAAAAATACTGTTTATCGCCTTAATTCATAAACGTTAATAAAACCTTCAACAAGTAATTTATTGTGTTCTTTTTCGGCACTTTGGCATTAGCATTTGGTAGATAGGGACAAAACATTAAAATACTAAATATTCGAATCAAAATGTTTTTATTGCGAATATTTTTTAGGATCGAGACCCAAAAAACGAAACCCTCGTAGATAGTAGGTAATGTTAGCCAGTACGTCTGTCTGTATGTTAGTGATAGTCAATATGTATATCGCCACTACGCACGGCCGAATATACCGGCGTATGCCTTTGCTGGTAGTAGGACCTCATGCAGGGTCCGCCCGGATAGCTACCACCGTGTTACCCCGTTAACCTGCCGCTAAATAGCAGTGTTTGCATTGCTGTGTTTCGGTTTGGGGGTAAGATAGCGTGTAATTACTGGCATAGATAGAGGCAATCCATCCAAGTCCTCAGGGTAGTTAGGCAGCGCATAGGCGATTTTTTGGTCGCTATGTCCATGGGCCTCAGTTCCTGCTTTCCATCAGGTCGGCTCAGTTGTCTACCTTCGTCACATAAAAAATATGCAGTAATATTAGTAATATACAATTGCTCTAAATCTGACCGGTTTAACTACACCTTCGGTCAAAAATACAGATCAGGTATAATTTTTCATAGAAAATACTGTAAACACAGTCATTTTCAAATAGATTTTTCAAATGTTTAAAGGATAAACGGAATCTAATTTAACATCAAAATGTATGGGGATTGTCCTAATTCTCCCATATAATACAAAAAACATGTAACATTATCGTCCGATAACTCCGTGGATTGCTGTATTTTTCATCATGAAAACAACAGACAGTGTGCTTTTTTGGGTTAGAATGTTGTTTAATAGATAAGACAAAACAAATTCAGGATGAATGTGCTTAAAATATGTAGATTTCGTTTAAATCGCTGCAAAATCTCGCTGTAAAAATTTTTCAATTTAACGTTCGAACTGCGCGGTCAAATTGTTTGAATAATGAAAGTACAGTCAAAGGCCTTGCGAAGGTGTATTTAAAAATGCTCAAAAATATGCCCTAGTCCACTTTAATTCTATGTAATAAGAAAGTCGTAACATGTTTGCACATGACTGTATGTAAAAAATACTATCAACGAAAATGATACAAAATAGCATGGGTTGCATAAACTCAATACCGCATATTAAACAGTTTTTGTAATTTGAGGTGTGCGATAGACATTGTATGTATTAGAATACAACAATACAATGTGTCTTGTTATCGCTGAAAAAAAGCCTTTTAAAAAAAAAGCGATTCCTTATAGACGACAAAATGCAATTTGCGCCGCATCTACATAAGATAAATAAGGGTGAATGGTGATGAAACCAACCAAAAGAAAGAGAACGACCATTCAGCCGTCGGTCAGTCTGCCATTTATCAACCATGTGATATCACCATCTGCAATTGTAATCAAGTCGGCGGCTATCTGCCGTCATATCCGTCCAGCATTATCTGTTTACCATTGTCATTGCCATTTATAATCTAAAAAGTTGATAGCAAGCTATTTTTGCCACCCTTAGCAAAATGATGGAAAAAAACAAGAATGCCTTGTGCTAATCAAGTGGTTTTATTTCTTTCTTTATATGTATTAAATAACTGGGACATCTTACACTAATCGACCAGTTCCACGGTAAGCTCAATTAAGGCTTGTGATGTCATGATGTGGGTACTGGGTACCAGGCGGTGATATATATAATAGATAAATACATACAGATACTTAAATACATAGACAGCCATGACCAAGGAACAAATATTTGTGATAAATAAATACACAAATAATAAATACATAAATCTCATCATCAGAGAGCTTTATACCGTAAAACGGGGTAAATAGGAATGGCGGGGTAAATAGGAACGTAGAGTAAACTGATCTGTTAACCCAGGACAAACAGTCAAATTTAGAACAACAGATTTTTTCATATGTGTTATTCTAAATTGGACTGTTTGTCTCGGCTTAGGCTAACAGACTAGTTCACTCGACATTCCTATTTACCCCTTTCTACGGTACATTTTAAACCAGTATACGCCGTGCAATGGTAAACAAACAGTCACGGTGTCCTCTGGACGCCTGCATTTTGAGTAGTGCTCGAACGGAGGACGTTGCAAATCATTTCAAAACAGAGACCTCTTTACCACTACCTTACCCGTATTCAGAAGGAAAGAAACATTTCTATGAATTTATTGAACTTGAAAAGTATATCTATTGGTCAGCCTCTGTAGCCTAGTTGGTCGTGCCTACGAGCCTGGAGATTCCGGGTTCGAATCCCGCGAGGGCATTATTGTGTATTTATTTATCGCAAATATTTGTTCCTTGGTCATGGTTGTCTATCTATTTCAGTATCTATCTGTATCTATTATATTATATAGTCGCCTGGTACCCGCATCACAAGCCTTAATTGAGCTTACCGTGGGACTAGGTCGATTTGTGTAAGATGTTTCAAGATATTTATTATTTATTTTATTTATTATATCTACGTAGAGGCCCTTATTATTTTCACATCTTATCTTGGGAAACAAATGCACATCGCCTGCGCTTGAGCAGCAGTACACAGCGTGAAACACATGCGCCCGCGATTCTGACGTGGAGACATAATATCTGTATCTACTAATTTTACATTGATTGAGATACGCTCGTGGAAAATAATTAGTAAATGATTTAATCTTATATCTACCTAGATGTCAAACGAATACAATTTAAAGTTTTTTTTGCGTGGAGCTTTGCGTTAAAATTAGTTGTGTTGAATTTGGGACTTAATTTAGTCTATCTAGGAAACACGAAATGAGGGATTAATCGCGTACCGTAATAGACGTATACGTTTATTGAGGTAGGTTGTTTTCTTCCTGATCTTCTGATTAGTATAATGTTATGCAGTTAATTAGATAGATAATTCAGCTTAAATTCTAAAGATTTCAACATAATATTATACGTAATACTCGTATGTGTATAGTATTTATTACAACCAGTAACACCAAATTGAAAAATCTACATCAACCCATTATGTCCGTGAAGTTGACCGCCCCAAACTTTTTGCCCGCAAATAACATATCTATATCGTTAGTTCATCGTTGGTTCACGTTAGTTCAGTATATGAAATCGTTAGGACCCGATTCCAACATACGTTTTTTTAAAAAACAAAATGGGGGGGGCCAGCTTCACGCTGCCCCCCCAAAACGTATTTTATGAATTTCATTGACTGCAATCGATAGATATTCGTTAGTTCATCTCAATTCGGTACATAATATCGTTAGGACCCGATTAGAAGTACAGTTTTTTTTTAATCAAAGTGGGGCGGTCAACTTCACGCTACCTCCCCAAAATGGATTTTATAGTTTTTAACGATTACAATCGATAGATATTCGTTAGTTCACCTCAATTCGGTACATAATATCGTTAGGACCCGATTAGAAGTACAGTTTTTTTTAATCAAAGTGGGGCGGTCAACTTCACGCTACCTCCCCAAAATGGATTTTATAGGACCATCTAGGGGTTATGTGCCCGTTCAATAAAAAAAAAGATGATCGGTTCACGATTCTCGGAGATATCAAGACATACATTAAAAAAAACGGTCGAATTGAGAACCTTCCTTTTTTGAAGTCGGTTATAAAAAAGCCTACGTGAGTACCTGTTTTCAAATAAGTTCTATAATCAATTCCCATGTGTAGTATAGTTGGAATAAGCACATTAACCGTGATGTTAGTGACATTTCTGATGACAAATTGTGAACAAAGATTACGGATTCACACAATCTCTTATCGTAGATGCATTCATATTTTTATTTTTGTTTCAATACAAATTTGATCTGTTGTATCCTCTTATCGGTAATACGTCAATGTCTTTTTTTTTATTCCATTACGTAATACGACAGAGCAGTTAATTAGCTCGGAGGTACAGATTAGGATTATTTCTGTGAGAAAACGCTTTTTTAAATAAGTAAAATCCGGGCCACGATAAATGCGTGTGCAGCTTTGAAGCGTACCTGAGTAATTCTTGGAAAATATGTCTGCGGTTGCGTTTTATTCCTCTGTCTTTTTCATACATTTTGTATAACCTTCTGCCGCCCAGACAGTAAAAATTGCCAGTGAAATTTGAATTAATAGTGCAGGAAATAGAATACGATTTCATTTGTTTGAGGAGACCTTTTAATAGGCCTCTGGCCGGCAGGAGGATAGGACAGATGAATAAGACCGCAGGCATATTTTCAAAGAATGACCCACCTGTGTAAAAGTACTAGTAGATGGGACACCGTTTTGCTGGACACGCGCGCGTGGCCGCCACGCAGTCGGTGTGCCATCTAATATGACGTTGTAACGTATGTGAATGTCAATTCACATACGTTACAACGTCCACGCCATGCGCACGTGCACGTGCTACTCACGCATCCAGTGGCCTATACCACAAAACTTTACAAGCGTACAATTCTACAAAATTGTATAAATTTCCATACAAAAAGTTGACAATTTTTTATAATTGTACGCTTGTAAAATTTTGTGGTATAGGGGCCAGGTTGGCTTGGCCTCAGGGCGGGATTTGGGCATTTTCACTTCTAGGGACACCCAATTAGCTTAACTCTCTGCCACCGTCGGTCACGTGACATCTGTCTTATTATCAACACCATAAAGTTGAAAATACGTCTGAGGTACGTCACCTTAGTTGCAGAGGGTTAAATTAAATATTTAAAAAAATATTTTTTTATCATTTAATCCAGAAAGAATACGCGTATACGCAATGCAATATAAAAACACGAATCAAGTGGATTTACGTAAATATTTCATGCTTAATTGTCGTTACAAAGCTGACATCGAAGTTAACTTTTTTGTGAGAGTTAAGCTAATTGGGTGTCCCTAGAAGTGAAAATGCCCATTTAGAGGTTGAGAGGCTTCGGGGCAACAAAGGAGTGAAGGCCCCCTGGCCCCCAATTATTTTCAAAATAAAGTGGACAATTTTTTTCAGTCAAGTTTTAGAATAAATATTTTTTTGTGGAAATAAGTCTACATTATTTTATTATTTAACAAACATATAAATGTAATCTTAAAAAAGAATTATCTGAAATTTAATTTTAGCGTTAACGAACGGAATTTTCCGAGCTTTTTTCGCCGAAAAATCGTTGATGATTTCGCAGAAAAATAGTTCCCAGAGTAGATCACTTTCAATATAAAATAATATATATATATTTTACTAGTTGGAATTTGATTTTTTTTTTCCAAATCTCTATTGTGGGGGTCCCTCTTTTGTGGAGGCCCCAGGGCTGTAGCCCCGGTTGCCCCCCCCCCTAAATCCAGCCCTGCTTGGCCTTAAATCTATTGCCTTCTAGAAATGCGTACTAGAATGTAATATTAAAAGTAGGGCTTACGGGGACAGATAATTTATGCGAGTCATTGAAAGGGTGATTTTATCGCCCACGGCATAAGATTCAATTTTAAGTACTTTGACTGCCGTCGACCAAAAAGTATACTATCATCACATAACAATGATGCATAACGACAAGAATGAAGACATGCTAATGGTAAGAAAATTCTAAATGCGGGGCTATTGTTTTTCTACAATATTTATACAATGTTAATAAGGTATTTTTAGCAAAATTTCACATTTACTCTTGTTCTTCATAATTTAAGTGTGTTTCAAGCAATACTGAACTTTACTCCTTACTAGTTGTCGTACAGTCTACATAAAATGTGGTCTACATCTTATCAACTTAGTAGAAAAGTAGTAGTAAATAATAGACCACATTTTTTGTTCACTGTACGACTGTACATTCAGGTATACTTATTATATGATAGGTATAAAGGATAGGTAATTCATAATTCATAACAGTAGGTATGGCTTACCAATGTTGAAAATTTAAAAAAGAAGCAGAAACACCTCACGTGATTTCTGCACAAACTCAAACCTTGCATGTGTAATAAAAATAAATAAAAATAAGTGCAAAATAAACTGTAAATAAGTTTCACTTGCACACACACTCACATTAAAA
The DNA here is from genome assembly GCA_025490895.1 of Thaumatotibia leucotreta. Taxonomy (NCBI): domain Eukaryota; kingdom Metazoa; phylum Arthropoda; class Insecta; order Lepidoptera; family Tortricidae; genus Thaumatotibia; species Thaumatotibia leucotreta. The sequence goes on along the minus strand of JALPQI010004078.1, from coordinate 47,435 downwards.
TTAGGCTACTAACCTAAGGTAACACTGGGTTAGTTTGTTAATGCTAGATTGCCCAACTGAATTAATTAGTAGATAATTATAGAAAACTCCGCCGATGCCGGTCCCAAGCCCGGATGAGAAAGGAGGAGGGTTTGCCTGGAATCGAACTGCTCAGCTGTAAAACGTTCAACGCCGAGTCACGGGCGGCGGTTAATTAGCCCGTCTTTTCGGTTTGCAAAAGCCGTGAGGTGTTAAATTACCTCTAAAAGATTGCCGTGGAAGGACCTGGGTACCCACCACGTGTATTAACCCAAGAAAATTTCCCTTATGCAAAGTACGAACAAGAGAGCTATATCGTTGGACGACCCGACTAACAATCGGCGCCATTCGGTTGCCGGGCTGGATGGTGTGAAATTGGCTACCGAAGCTGCTACTGTGACGGCCCGCCGGGTTGCAGCTCGCAGACATGCTACCGGTGGTACAAAAACGACTTTCTCAATCCGCGACCAACGGCGAATCGGAACCTGGAATGTTCGTGGGTTACTGGCGCCGGGGAAACTTGAAATCGTGGAAAAGGAAGCGGAAGTACACAAATTGGACTTATTGGGAATAACCGAAACACATTTGAGAGGGCAAGGGCATCAGAGAACTGACAACGGAAACACCTTATACTTCTCGGGTGCCGCAGACTCCAGTAGGTACTAACGGGGTTGCGGTATGGGTGCCGCACCACATTAACGACCATGTGCTGGGCTACAATCCAGTCAGTGACAGGATTATTACCCTCAGGTTAAACTCCCATCCCTGCACCCTCAACATTGTTGTTGTGTATGCGCCAACTTCAGCTGCTAAGGAGGAGACGATCGACGATTTTTATACCATCTTGGAAGCTACGGTATCTAAAATTCCCAATCGCGAGATAACTCTTATGATTGGAGACTGGAACGCGAAAGTGGGTAACACACTTCAGGATGATCACATACGAGCGACAGTCGGAAAATTTGGATTGGGTGATAGGAACGAAAGAGGTGAAAGGCTACTGGAGTACTGCATAGGTAGAAACATGACCATATTGAACACCTGCTTTCAGCACCATCCAAGACGCCTATATACATGGAAATCCCCGGGTGACCGGTATCGCAACCAAATCGATTACATTATGATAAATACTCTTGGAGAAGTTCGATTTGCAATGTGAAAACGTTTCCTGGGGCGGATTGTGGTTCCGATCACTGTCTTCTTGTGGCAAGGTTTGCTCTCCGGCTGAAGTCTCTGAAGAAAAGACCCACTGTACGACCGCGCACTCTGGGTCCGCAAGAAAAGCCTGCGTTCCGTGAAGGTTTGAACGAGGCCATTACTCAAAATCCCCCGCCTGCTAACGCAAGTCCAAACGAACAGTGGGAGCACCTTAAAGATCTGACATGGAAGACGATGGACATGATTATCGGCCAAGGCGCGCCAATCTTGCGTAGACAGTCGTGGCTCTCTACTGAAACTTGGACGGACATCCAAAAAAGGAAAGAACTGAAATCAGCAGGTTTGGTTAACCAGGAGGATCGTGATAGATACTCGGAGCTAAGCAGAACAATACAACGGTCATGCCGTCTTGATAAAAACGTGTTTATAGAGAACATCTGCCAGGAAATCGAAGATCATTCTTTGAAGGTACAAAGCTCGGACCTGTACAAAAAGGTCAAACTACTTTCGAAGCAGTTCAAACCCAAAACTTGGGTAATTGAGGATGATAATGGAACCCGGCTTCAAGATCTAGACGCTATAGCAGGTCGATGGCGCAAATATTGTGAGAACCTTTACAGAGATCCTCTCAGTCACTCCACGTTGGAAGATTCAACAGCATGGAACTCTGTAGAGCTCGAACCTCCTTTACTACTGTCGGAGGTCACATCTGCGATTAATGCTCTTAAAGACCGGAAAGCGCCCGGGCCTGACCAACTAACAGCCGAGATAATCAAGGCAATGGGGATGCCAGGAGCAAGCGTGATGCATGCGATATGTAACAATATCTGGCGTACAGGAAAATGGCCCGACGACTGGGCAAAATCAGTCATCCTTCCACTGCATAAAAAAGGATCTACGTCTAAGTGTGACAATTATAGAACCTTAGCACTCATCTCGCACGCCAGTAAAATTCTACTCCACATAATCAACAATAGAATTCGCTACTTCTTGGACTGGCAGATTTCACAGGAGCAGGCTGGTTTTATCAAAGGCAAGGGGACTCGCGAACAAATTCTAAACATCCGTCATCTGATCGAGAAGTCCTATGAATTTAATTCTCCCATCATCCTGTGCTTCATCGATTACAGCAAAGCATTTGACTGTGTCATCTGGTCGGCCCTGTGGAAGGTTCTGGAAGAGCTTGGAGTCCCTAAGCACCTGATCTTGCTGATCCAATCGCTCTATCAAAACAACCAGGGCGTTGTGAAGGTTGAAAGGACGACTTCTGAGCCCTTCAAGTTTGGGAAAGGAGTAAGGCAGGGCTGTATTCTGTCTCCCATACTTTTCAATGTTTATGGGGAGTACATCATCAGGCGAACTTTTGAAAATTGGGAGGGTGGAGTCACCGTAGGTGGCACCAAAATTACGAACCTACGCTATGCAGACGATACAACACTCATAGCTGCTAACGAAGCTGAAATGGTGTCTCTCCTCACTAGAATGGAGCGGATTAGCTTAGAATTAGGCCTCAAAATCAACCACTCCAAAACTAAAATCATGGTGGTGGACCGCAGCAACTCACTCAAAATTTCAGGTGCTCTATCCCTAGAGCGAGTGGACGATTTTCTCTACCTCGGCACTTTTATCAGCAACACCGGGTCCTGTGAGAAGGAAATCAGGAGACGTATAGGCATGGCCAAAAATGCAATGGCGCAGCTAGAGAGAATATGGAAAGACCGTAACATATCTCGAAAGACGAAGAAGAGACTGGTCTTCTCTCTAGTGTTTTCAATCTTCGGTTACGGTGCAGAAACTTGGACATTAAGGAAGGCAGACCGTAATCGCATTGACGCCTTCGAAATGTGGTGCTGGCGCAAGCTGCTTCAAATTCCATGGACTGCATTTCGAACAAATAAATCTATTCTCAAAGAACTGGGTATAAAGGAAAGACTTTCCACCACCTGCCTGCGAAGGATCCTGGAATTCTTTGGCCACATTGCCCGCAAATCTGGGCATAACCTCGAGCAACTGATGGTTCTTGGGAAAGTTGATGGAAGAAGGCCGAGAGGTCGTAGCCCTATCAGGTGGTCTGACCAAGTCCGTTCAACTTTAAATTCCAAGCTCCATGATGCCCTCCATGAAGCCAAAGATAGAGACAGATGGAGGAGACTAACCAGAGAAAAACTGGTTTCCATCCAGGGAAATCACGACCCTCAGTAATGAGGAAACCGACGCGAGGAGGAGGAGGAATTATAGAAAAAAAAAAATTAAACAAAATGGTGAAGTCAAATTGCATTATATTTTATACTTCTCATGTGCCAAATGACGAATTTATTAGTTATTACTATTAAACAGGAGGATTATATGAAAGGTCCACGGAAAGAACATGTCTAGTCAATTCAAATTACAGAAGGAATAACCACCTTAGTCTTAACAGAATAAGGTGTAAATTTGCCCTGATTTTTTAAGCACTGGACATGTTTTTTCCGTGGACCCTTCATATTCAAAGTGTGCAGAAGGCCCTGCTGAAATTTACCCAACTTAACATTTACACACATGAATAAAAATTTAGCCCATGATAACTGGGACCACAAGGGCCAATCTTAGATATAGGTTAGGTTAAGTAGATTAGTTAGATTTAATCTATGTACATAAATTGTAGTTTTGAAAATAAATATATAAAAAAAAAACTGTAGTTATAAAGTATGTTAAACTCGAATAAATTTGTTCTTGACCTCAATCTAGAATAATAGGAATAAACAACAAACATGTAAACATTACTAACTTAATGGATTCTGTGGTTGAATTCACTTACTGGCTTATCTTCGGACTTCTGCAAGAAAACTAAATAAAATATATATATGCTATTGGCCGCTCATCACCCTGAGCAATGATTCTGTTTCACATTCATTGCTGGCAAAGTGTTAGTATGCAGTTGCAGTTCACAGTTGCAAGTGCCACCACCACCAGCAGTAACAGCTTAACGGAGTCAATAATGGGTTCAGTCCAGCACTTCCGCTGCCTTATGCCTTCACATAAGGTATTGGATCAACCTGTAGTTTTACACTGTGCCGCATAAGTTCGAATATTTCAGGAAAATTTAGTTTATTCCAATTAAGATTTAAGCATACGGATAAATCCTAAAATATTTCAAGCTAATCGAATATTTCAGGAAAATTTAGTTTATTCCTATTAAGATTCGAGCATACAGATAAATCCTAAAATATTTCAAGCTAAGTATATTTTTACCCGAGTTAGAAGTTAAGTAACAAAAATAATTTTAATTTGACAATGTTTGCCAGGCTTATCTATCCCGGGTAAATAGTGCAGGATACCTTTTGGTTTTAATTGTACATAAAAGCTCAACTCATCAAGTTTAATTTCAATTTAGTATGAAAATAAAATATTTGTTAGTCACCTCTGTCGCCAACATTTTCATAGCTTCAATCTCTTTATAGGCTAAAATAAAAAAATAATGACTAATGTTCTAACACAAAACTTTGAGTATGAAAATACAGTTTTATAAACTAAAGTGTGGCAGATCACTTCTTTATTTCACATTTCATTTGAGTATTACAAAACTTATTGTAACTAAGTAAAATTGAGGAATTGCTGAAATATTAGGGTTTCAGTGTGTACCATCTCCAAAACAATTACTGACCAGATGTGCACTTTATTGATATTGAAATAAGGGTCATGTGTGTTTGTACATGCTTAAATGGCTAGTATCAAAGTCCAAGCAATAATAAACTATGATATTTGATAAATAATACAATATGCTTTTTTAATCAATGTTCAGGGTGTTTTGGGATATGATTGATGTTCTAGATTGGTGTTGTTGTTGTGAATATTTAAATGAATATAAGAGTAAAAATCCATTTTTTTTTTATAAGGGTTGTAAACCTTTTCAGCATAGGCCTAATAATCGCACAAGGCATGCCAGGTAGAATGCATAATTTTTGACCACAATAGCAACATTTAGCTTATCTTAAAACTGTTATCTCTTAAACAAACGGAAGATAGTTCTACTATTAGAAAGCAGGATAAAAAACAGGTTGATAATGCATTGACTGTAGAAATTATTCACATTTAAAGATCATAAGTGAATATCATGACGAATTTGGCGAGAGCCAAGTGCAATGTACAATGTACACAAAAAATTGCCAGAGGTAATTGACTGTAGTAACCTTCTGGCTGTATTCAACTGTTCATGCACCTTGCACTAGTGGCCTTTAACTGTAGACTAGAGAAGGATTTATCGATTTTAGTTCCGGTTAATATCAAGTTACTACTTAGATAAGTAAATATAGTTTCAAGACTGTTAAGAGAAAGTTTTTATTGCCATGCATGACAGTTCTGAACGCGAGTTGTTATGTTCAAGGATTGATTAGGTTATAGTACATTCATGATACTGGCGTGAACTGATCTTCATACTATTAACTGGTTTCATCCTTACCTTCGCTTTTGATTGCTCGGCTTTGAAGACATCTCGAATACTATTTGTATGACACTATTATGAAACTTTACGATATGACCACAATCTCAGAACACTGCCAAGGATAGTATCACATCGCTTTGCACGATTATTCTGTCAAAATTGTTTACTTGAACACCACAGTTTTGTATCACTTATCACGAATTATGTCATTTTACAATGCACTTCACGAAATATACACTTTGTTGTTGTGAACTTGCACAGTAGACACGCACCACGATCGCTTCAGATGAATTTGACAAAGCATGTTTTCAATTTGCAGTCTCATGGAACGGCAGCTTCTGATTGGTGGACACAAAAACAGGTTATGACATTAGACTGATTAGGGCCAATAGGAGTAAACGAAAACATAAACTAGAATGAGACATACGAAAACAGGCTGACTCGAAGTGGCGCTTATCATTTATTCCAATAGATGTCGCTGTAAATTTCTTGAAAGTAATTTGACAGTGACGAAAATATTGTGTAAATATTTTATAAATGTATGTCGAGCAGTATGATACAGAATATTCTGTAGCAAGTTGACGAATGGATTTACCTTAAATTTTATGATTATATTTACTTCATTTCTATTTTTTTATAATAAAATTACATATTTGATACATATACTAGTTGCGCCATCTTGTATCGCATTTTGCCACTACTAGCTTTATGTTCACAGTGCCATCGCAGTGCATTACGTGCAAGTTCGTAGCGTTGTAGCTAGATGTCGTGATTTCTAAAACCATTGAAAACCAGTAATCATTATCAAAATTGTATGATAATGATAATTATGATATCACATCACCTATTCGAATACCATTCGAATACGGAATACGGATCTTTTCTTCCCTGCTAGGAGGGAACAAAGTGGCACTTTTCTGTTCTAAGACTTGTTATTGCTGTAAAATAGGGACTCCAGGGTAAGAAATGATGCACTGAATGTAGACCAGCAGATTCCGATTTATTGACAATTCCAGACTGACATAAACATATACTTTTTATTATAACCAGCCTACATTACACTCCTCCACAATTAAATGATAAATTAATGTAAAAATAATAAATAATTATAAATTTAATCTATCGATTCCCTTCAGGCGGCACTGCCTGAAAGGACGAGCATGGGGCGGTGACGGGGTATTTGATAATGCATCTCTGAAACCAGGTGACCCTGACGGCGACCCTGAAGGAGTATTGCCGTGCTGTGACGCTGGTGACGCAGGCTCCGCGGGCACCGCCGCTCCCGATAACCTCGATTCCATCGACTGTTCCGCTGAGCCTTCCTGTCCTGAATTTGTGTCCTGAACTCTTTGCTCCGTAGGATTTGTACTGATATTCGGTTCTATGGTTTCCGACACCGGATACACAAAGGACTGTCTACCCGACCGCCGCTTTAACTGTTCAACGTGCCTATGTACAATTGCCCCATCATGACCCCTAACGCTATAATCACTAGAGCCAGTCTTATTCACTATTTCACCGGGAGCCCATTTTTCCCCCCTTAGGTATTGTCTATACCAAACTTCCTCTTTTAGCCCTAGTTCCCTATGTGCACCTCCTGCTGCTAGTTTTTGACGTTCCTGCGCCCTGTGCACCACGGCCCTAGTGTCCGGCTTTAATGAATCTAGCTTGGTACGGAGCCTCCTACCCTGCAGTAACATAGCTGGACTCTGGCCTGTAGTCGGGTGGACTGTATTTCTATAATACAACAAATAAGTCCATAAAGCTTTATGTACATCTTTTTTATCAAAAATGGCTTTTTTAATTACCCTCTTTAATGATTTCACTGTCACTTCAGCCAAACCGTTGGAAGCCGGATGGTATGGCGCTGAAAATATCTGCTCGATACCGAGTCCCTGACTAAAACTTCGCATTTCGGTACTTGAGAAAGGTGGCCCATTATCTGAAACTATTTGTTTTGGTAAACCCCACCTACTAAATAACTCTGATAAAGTACCAATTACCGCGCTAGCTGTAGTACTGTGCATGTGGAAAACCTCCACCCATTTGGACATCGCATCAATAACTACAAGATAGGACTTCCCTAGAATCGGACTCATGAAGTCTAGATGAATCCGTGACCATTGTCGGTCTGGCCAAGGCCACATGCTGGGCGCCTGTCGTGGTGGTGCGTCCGCCTGTACCGCACACACAGTGCAATCCCGGCACATGCGCTCCACTGCCTCATCTACCCCGGGCCACCACACGTAACTCCTAGCTAAAGCTTTAGACTTCACTATACCCATATGAGGCTCGTGAAGCATTCGCAGTACCCGATCCTTGCACGATTCCGGCAAAACTAACCTGTGGCCCCACATAACACAACCCAACTCTTCGTAAAGTTCATCTTTTCGATTATAAAATGGTTTTAAGCCAATTATGTCACATTCGGGCGGCCAACCTTCCCTTATGTATCTCAGAACCAGAGCCATTATGGGGTCTCGACCCGTTTGCCTACATACCTCGTTGTAATCGAGCAACAAAGCCTCCTGTATAAAATGCAAGTATGTTTGCTCGGGAGCCGTAGGGCTCAACTTTTCGCTACGTGACACAGGCAACCGGGACAAACCGTCTGCTCCATTTTCGTTAGTCCGCACATATTCAATGGTAAACGTATATGCTGCCAAAATCAGGGCCCAACGTTCCATGCGACTAGCAGCCATAGCTGGTATTCCTGTGTGAGGGCCGAAAATAGATACTAAAGGTTTATGGTCAGTCCTGAGGGTGAAATGCCTGCCGTACAAATATTGATGAAACTTATTTACACAGAAAATTATAGCCAACGCCTCACGGTGTATTTGGCTATAATTTTTCTCCGCGTTTGTCAGTGTCCTAGAAACGTACGCAATTGGTCGTTCGCCACTCCCACTCTTATCCGGCTGAGTCAACACCCCGCCAATACCCCGTGCCGAAGCATCACATGTTAGAGTGAGAGGTCTATCTGAGTCGTAGTAAGCTAAAACCGGCGCGGAAGATAATACCTTCTTGATTTCTACAAACGCCTGCTCACATTCCTTCGACCAGTACCATTCTACGTCCTTTTTTAATAAATTATACAGAGGTGTGAGTCTACCACTTAAGTGCCTGACAAATTTAGCATAGAAATTAATCAACCCGAGAAACGACCGCAACTCAGTAATATTAGTTGGTTTAGGAATCTTGGCGATAGCTCCTACCTTATCCGGATCCGTTTTAATTCCGTCCTTGCTCAAAACATATCCTAAATAATTAATTTCGTTCACTAAGAAGACACATTCAGTACTCTTCAGCTTTAAGCCATTCTGACGCAGCCGACTCAAAACCGTCTCTAACGCCTTTAAGTGCTCGGACTCATCTTTCCCCCCAATCACTACATCGTCCAAAAACACTTCAACATTGGGAATTCCGCCTAGCACCGAGCACATAATTCTCTGAAAAATCCCTGGACTGGACGCCAAACCGAAAACGAGTCTCTTATATCTGAATAAGCCACGATGGGTATTTATGACCGTGCAGCTATTGGTTTCGTCTAACTCTATTTGATTGTATGCCTGTGACAAATCAATTTTTGAAAATAAACGAGACTCTCCCAATCGAACAATCAAATCATCAATCTTTGGCAATGGATAGCGGTCTACCAATAAGGCCGGATTGACAGTTGCCTTGTAATCCGCACAAATTCTCAAAGAGCCGTCCGCCTTGTTTACCGGTACTAAAGGAGAGGCCCAGTCGGAGCAGTCGACGGGCTCGATGATGCCGTCGCGGAGCATGGCGTCCAGCTCGGCATCGACCCGCGCCCGAAGTGCGTACGGTAGCGGGCGCGCGCGGTGGAACGCCGGGGTCGCGCCGGGCCGCAACCGCAACGTCGCTTTACCGCCCGTGTACCGCCCCAAGCCACCTTCAAACAACTCCTTATACCTGTCACATAAGATTTTTATGTTATCATTTACCTGGTTTTTGTTAATATCTACACAGTTAACGAATTCCGGAATAGCTATTTTTAACTCCCTTAACCAGTGCCTGCCCAAGAGTGGAGTGGTGCCATCTTTAATGATAAATAACTCCAACTCTTTTTCTATAGCCCCATACTTAACTTTGGGCTTTATTACTCCTACCGGCTTAAGCGGTGTTCCGTTATAAAATCTTAAATTAAGTTCCGCCGGTTGCAAATCAAGATCTTTGAAATAAGCATAGTAGGTTTCACTATTTATACAAGAAACCGCCGAACCTGTGTCGACCTCCATTGAAAGTAACCGATTATTTACAGAAATAGGTAATCTTACCGGTCCATAATCGTTCAAGCACAGGTGATGAAAATTTTCTTCCTGCTCCACTTCTGCACCTTCCGTTTCACCATCTAACATATGCAAATTTTCACGTGGTCGTTCCGGCCTCTGCCCTGGACACACGCGACGTAGATGTCCAATGCGCCTGCATCTGCTGCACTCATAGCTCCGGAACTTGCAAGTTCCATAAGTATGACTGCTCGCCCCGCACCCACGGCAGCGGATGCCTCCACTTGAGCCTTGTCCCGGTGGGCCGGCTGATCCGCCAGTGCCACCGCCGCTCGTACCACGTCCTTCACCGCGTCCAGCCACCTTCACACGCCGACCACATCCCGCGGACACCGCATGTACTGCTCCAGTTACCGCTGCAGTGCCTTCGACGCTCATTTCCGAACCGTCTACTGCTGCTGAGTCTCGAATTGCCGCCTCTAACGCTGTCGCTTTCTTCACCGCATCACCGAAGCTCAAGTCGTCATCTTCGGCAAACAATCGTTGCCGTATCATGTCGCTTTTAAGACCGCAAACAAACTGGTCCCGCAAATCGACGCTCAAATTTGATCCAAATTTGCAATACCGGGCTGCTTTTTTCAGTTCCGCCACATACTCGCTGATACATTCGTTGCCCTGCCTCTTTTGTCTGAACCTGTAGCGTTCGGCTAGTACAGACGGAGCCGGCTGTACATGTTCCTTCACCAGGCTAACAATTGCGTCGTACTTTAACTCCGACGGTTTTTTCGGACTGGCCAAATTTGAAATTAGTTCATATGCCTCGTCCCCTACGACCGCTATTAAGGTGGGTAAATAAAGGTCTTCTGCAACCGCATTCACCTTAAAAAACATTTCGAGCCTCTCGATATAGACCGCCCATGTTCCATTTTTAATGTCAAACTCCTTAATTTTCCCTATCGACATGTTTACGTTGATTTTTTTTTTTCGAAAACACGCGTTCTTACGATTGATTTATCTCGTCGCCAGTGTAAAATAGGGACTCCAGGGTAAGAAATGATGCACTGAATGTAGACCAGCAGATTCCGATTTATTGACAATTCCAGACTGACATAAACATATACTTTTTATTATAACCAGCCTACATTACAATTGCCAGCCTAAAAACTAGCAATGAAATACCTATATGAAAATAAGCAGGCCTACTACCGCGAAAATCGAAATTCGAAAATTTCGAGGATTTTTCTGTCACTCAAACGAAGGAAGACAAATCTTCGAAATTTACGAATTTCGTTTTTCGCGCCAGGGCCGCTGTTCGTTCATAATCGATTACGATTTCTTCAGGATCGTTTTTTTGCATAAATTAATATTAAATATTTACAGTAGGGCCTTGATAGTCGTACATAGGCTGATCGGAACATCGCTGTAATTCGAACTGTCGAGAGAACCCCTTCCTCCTCCGCCGTAGCACCAGCACTTGCGGCCCTACCGCGAAAAACGAAATTCGTAAATTTCGAGGATTTGTTCTCTCACTCTAATGGCCTGAATCTAGTTTTGGTTGTGCCCTCTGTTTTATGAGATTAATAAACCTCCTAACTCCCTAAAAAAATTCATGAGCGAAATTCTATTTTTCTTTCGGCGGCCATGTAAATGTATACCTAGGTACATATTGTTAAACTCCAATTTTAAATTTTGCCGCCTTTTATTAGTATGAGAGTATACAGGGTGTTACACCATCCACTGAAAACCTTGAACGAGGTGATTTAGTGGGTTCTATACTGAACAACTTTTACTATGGGACCAATCAGGAAATCTAGAAAAAATGTGTTTTTCATACTTTGTGACCCATCGATAACGACAGTCATTTTGTATGAAAGAGTAAATTTTTTTTGAGATTTCTGGGATAGCTCCATAGTAAAAGATGTTCAGTACCTATAACCTACCAAACGGTGACCCGTTCAAGGTTTCCAGTGGCTGATGTAACACCCTGTATATTTAAGTAGACTATAGGGGCCTTGCTATGTATAATCAATATGATTTACAACTACAAGTTTTTTTCATCTCTCTTACTGAGTAAGGAAGAGACTTCCGGTTGCGACATTCAAGTTTCAATTGTGATTTTAAGCTATAGTGAGACATAATAACTAAGTATAAATATAACCTCGTAAGGCCCAATATACATTACAATGTACACTCCACTTCAATAAACTTTTCATAAAGATAATAAAGTCGCATTTCCTTTGTTTGATTGATTTTACAAACAACCGATATTCGCCACTATTCCTTACATGGCAAGGATCAAAATAAGATTTAAAGAAACAGTATGGTGGGCCTTACGAGGATAAGTAATTAAACGGTTAATCTCACGTGTTTAGTCACTAGGTACGTGCGACAAGTTTCGGAGAGGTCTCCATTATCAAGCACTAAGCTCACGTTCACGACTCACGACGAAGCTTTCCAAAACATGACGCGCGTGAGTTTAACCGTTTAATTATAATTATTATTGATGCGAAAAGTTTTGATAATTTTTATTTTCGGTGTTAGCAAATACTCGAACAACCTACTTTTCAGGTGTATTTGTGTTTGTAAAATGTAAAAGAATATGGCTGATTTTCAAGAGCATTTGTTGTAATTGACATCATCATCAGCTATAAGAAGTCCACTGCTGAACATAGGCCCTCTTGTACCTCCACGTACACAGGCTGTAGGCTTATGATGGTACCGTGTTTAATCGTTTGTCGTTGTTGCCGTCAGGTTCTAACAAGTATGTAAGTCTGAAAGTGATGCGTAGCACGATAAATAGATAAAACGGGACCATCATAAGCCACCTGGAAGCCCAGCATTCACCGCATCCAGCGTCCCCGGCGCAGCGATATTCTTCTTTGCCACATGTGAATATCACGTAGATTTATTTTTCATTACCAACAAAAAATATTAGTAACTTTTACTAAAAATGTGTGTGATGTGAACTTAATGATTGAGGTTTTAAGTTGGTAAGATTATAAGACCAAAATTGTGTTCTGAAAGTGCGTGTTTATGAAAAAAGAAACAATTGGTTCAATCGGTCGAACTAAATATTTCTTGTGTGACAATAAAAAAATGTCAATTAGATTATTGGATGGCGTATATGTGTATACATTCATTTTGTTACAAAATAACATATTTTTTAATGTAAATAAATTAAAGCCGTTTCGAGTTACCTAATTAATTACTAACTCCTTATCCAGCCTCCGTCAGCCTCCGTAGCCTAGTTGGTAGTGACCCTGCTTACGAAGCTGGAGGTTCCGGGTTCGAATCCCGGCGAGGGCATTATTTGTGTATTTATTTATCACAAATGTTTGTTCCTTGGTCGTGGCTGTGTATGTATCTAAGTATCTATACGTATCTATCTATTATATATATCGTCGCCTGGTACCCACATCACAAGCCTTAATTGAGCTTACCGTGGGACTAGGTTGATTTGTGTAAGATGTCCCAAGATATTTATTTATTTATTTTATTCATAAAAACTAACCAAGCGTATACCTAATTAACTATTAACTCATTTAGGTACTATTCCGTTTCCACTGAACGCAAGTAAATGTAAATAATGACAAACGTATTATATGACAACACATTTTAATATCTTCCTGCTTCTACAGGCACCCGGTATACAAAAAAGTTTATTTTATCTGCAGTCTAAGCATACGGGCGGAAAAGCGACTTTATTCTGCACAACGCTCAGAATAGTGGGCACGAAGAACTGGGCAGTCCAGCTGCTGGCACCGTTCCAGATGTTACTTGGGGTGTACTGAAAAAAAAGAAACCTTTGTTTAATCAAAGCCAAAAGTCAAAGTCCTGGTCAGCGTGGGCACGTCATATTTTATTTTTAAGGAAAGTTCGTCATATCGCCAGATGCCCAGGATCGCGCCAAGTGGAGGAAATGTAGCAGGAAAGCGGACCCTGGCAAAGACCGGGATAACGCTAGGTAAAAGAAGAAGAAGAAGAAGAAAGTCCGTCATATATGGGTCTTATACTGTTGAGTTACGGGAAATCAGTTGGTAGACGGACTTTTCTGATAGACGGTCCTACCCGCATTGACCTAATAGTCATATTCAGTGTCGCCATTATTCAAAAGCTTTTATAGAAATCGAGCAATGAGCTGCAGATTTTTAACCATTAATTATCTCTTGACAATGACAGCTGCGGCATCGTTTGACAAGCTAAGAACTATAGGCACGCGTTATCTGTTAGAAGTAAATAAAAATTAAACTCTCCGACCAGGATGCTTAGCCAAGTTGCCAATCGCTAGCGCTTAGTAGTGTATCGTAGTTCTCCCTCTCTGTCACTCTTTCATGTCAGTGCGACAAAGACAGTTAGCTGCCTTTCGTTTACGATTGACGATTAAGCGTTAGCGATTGGCAACTTGTCTAAGCACCCAAGGAGAGATGACAAATTACTTACCCTAGGGACGGAAGAGCAACTTTCGACTTTTCGATGAATAAATAATTACATTCCTACAACTGTTTATAAATTACTAATCTATTTTATACCAGCTAGGTACTAACTTAGAATCTTGCAACAACAATTTCTTCTACTTACAGTTCTGGAAATCACTTGAGTAATGTTGTTAGAGGGCATGTATTGCATTCTGTCTAATCCGCCGGATAAACTGTCAAGTGACCCAGTCACACTTATCTGTTGTGTCTGCAAGTTTTTGGATATCTGAAAGAGGTTAAAATAAATCTTTAGTTGGCCTAGGGGCAACAGACAGTGCTACATAGGTACGCCCTACAGACAGCCGGAGTACAAACTCCTTACGATGAGTCGGATGTCTGGATGCTTAGCCAAGTTGCCAATCGCTAGCGCTTGCTAGCGCATCGTAGTTTTCCCTCTCTGTCACTCCTTCATATTAGTGCGACAAAGAGGGAAAACTACGATGCGCTAGCAAGCGTTAGTGATTGGCAACTTGGCTAAGCAAGCACCCAGGACAGCCGCCAGCGAGGTCACGGAAGTGTTCTTCGGAGTTCTCATAGCCTCGCTCAAATGCGGCGAGTCGGAAGACCGTGGGGTTTTAGTGGCTATATATATTATTTTTTACGTGGGGATATGCGTACCGCATTTCCACACGTAAACTCGCACATCTCTGGTGGAAACGCAGCCTTAGTCTAGTGTCGTGACACGTTTTTTATATTTCAGCATTTCTCAAAAAGTTTGTACTTTTGGAATACGTCTTTGATATTGATAGAAATAGGTAGCCTGGTAGAGTCAATGATGCACCACATTTCCCAAAATGTTCCAAAATGTCTGTATAAAACATTCCTTTTTTTGTTACCAAGAATGTATAGGAATCTGGTAAGAAAAATGGAAAAGTCCATACAAACTTCCTGGTACGTTTTGGGAAATGTGGTAGATCTTGCTAAGCATCATTGACTCTATCTACCAGCCTAACATTTTTTATCAATATCGAAGACGTGATCCAAATGTAGGTACAAACTTTTGGAAAATTACATTTGCGGTAGTAGGTACTGCTGGGTGCGTAGCCAAGATGTTAATATTGCCAATCATCATCAGCCTATGATAGTCCATTGCAGAACCTACGTCCTAACGAACGAACGAACCTACGTCCGTTGGGGTATATCACATTGAGGCCTACACCTCTCCTATCAAATATGCGTATGGCATTAGGAGGTAAATGCCCATAATCGCCACGCTGGGCAAGCGGATTGGCGATCGCAGTAATGTGTCCACTATGATGACGCTGCTGCCCATCATCAATCTTTTATCAAATAATGGTCAGTGACACTTCAACCCCTTAGTCGACTCTTACGACACCCGCAGGAGGAGTTGGGGTGATGACAAATGTATTCTTACTGCCTTCACCACGGCAATAAGAATACATTTGTCATCATTCATTTGTCATAATGGATAATAAATATGCATGGTAAACACTTACACGGAATGTATAGAATAACAGAGTGTGGACGAATGTTCCTGTAAATCTGTGGTCGCCATTTTCTTCTAATTCAGCAATGACATCATAGCCAATCTAAAAACAAAGAAATATAGACCTATCTTTATATTTTGTCCGTTTTCAGAATTTGGAATTTATGGGTAATTTTGGGTTCTTTCTACTCAGAATCACGAGCGCATTCGATCCTAAACGGAAAAAAAATGCCTGAAAAATTAGTCCCAGCCATACAAAGTGTATGGAGAATTGTAACTAATCATTCACATTATTTTTCCATTGAGATCGAAAGAGCTCGTGATTTTGAGTAGAAATAACTCAAAATATACCCATAAATTCAAAATTATAAAAATGGACAAAATAAATAGAAATATAAGGAATGCAAACCGGTTTTGGAAAGTACCAACCTATTGAAAAAACCGGTTAATAACTGGTTATTCATCGTAATCTCATACAAATAAAAATCGGTTTGCACGCCCTACAGAAATGCTAAGGTAACAGAATTTCGGATGGAGTGACCAAATCAAAACGTCGATTTGATTTGTTAGTGATAAGATGAAACGATGGAGAAGAAATTAATTACATACTTCTTACATTATTTAAGCTAATACGTGTGTAAGTACGTAATAGCTAGTTAGTATCTACCTTCAAAGAGATACCTGACAGACTGTCTGAGCCTTGACTGAACGGGTGAAAGTGGCATGGTCTCAAAAGGAATATCGAATAATCTTCGTTTTCTAACGTTTATCTTTATAACTATTAGATAATATAATAAAGTGCACGTGTTAATGCTAATGCAGCGTCGAGCACTCGTACCTTTACCTTATGGCCACTTTGGTTTTGAACTGTATTTATGAATAGTTCAGTAGGTTCAAATTTGAAATACAGTTTTGTCTATTTTATACGTTGGGAGGTTAGTTAGATTACTTTTCGCTCAAATCTGTACAGTCAGCAGCACATATCGCTAAGCGAGCAGGGTGTTCAAAATAAAATTGGCACGACTTTATTGCTAAGAATATAAGAGTGTTTATAATCATTGTGAACACCCAACCAGATTAGCAATATCTGCTGCTGACTGTACTCTATAAAGTAGAGCAATGGATAGGTTTCTTACAGTAAAACTTTGACAGGTTGTTTCCTTGATTCCTAGGTAAACTATACCTTCATATCCCTGATATTCAGCCGACCAGAGACCGAAACAAGGTTGTTGACAACGCCATCTATCGTGCTCGTAGAAGTCTGCTGGACGATGTTTGACACGTCCATCTTTTGTATGGAAATTAGGAAGCCATTTGTGTACGTGACGTTACCTGTGACGAGCCATTTGTACATTTGTTGACTGTAAAAGAAAATTTTAGAAAAATGTCAAATTATACCGCCTGGCTACAACAGTAACATACCTCTACACTAGTCATCGTCACAACCCTAACTCTTCCAGTAGACATAAGATTCAACTGAGGTAAGGCTAATAAGTATCAGATAGTAAGCTGCGCATAGTGGACACACTACTGCGGTTGCCAACCAAAGCCAAAATGTAGGTTTATGATATGTTGGTACTGATGGGTGCTTAGCAAAGTTGCCAATCGCTAACGCTTAGTAGCGTATCGTAGTTTTCCATCTCTGCAACTCTAGATAGTTAGCTGCCTTTCGTTTACGATTGACGAATAAGCGTTAGCGATTGGCAACTTGTCTAAGCACCCTGCTCAGCTACCGCGTCTAATCGTTTGTCATCTTTGTCATCCTTCTAACAAGTATGGAAGTGTGAAAGCAACGCGTAGCACGGCACGACGAGAAACGCTTGACTAGGGAGTGCAAACCGGTTTTGGAAAGTATGGAAAAATCGGTTAGTAACCGGTTATTCATAGTAATCTCATACAAATAAAAACCGGTTTGCACGCCCTACGCTTGACCACCGTAAGCCACCATCTTGCCCAGCGTGGCGATTATATATGGGCATTACCTATGTGTCTATAATAATATTACCTACGTATAGGAGAGGCCTATGTCCAGAAGAAGGCTGAAATAAGCTGATGATGGTGAAAAGAACATTATTCTTCGTATATAACTCTTTTTTTAATTATTTTTACCAGCCACTGAAAACCGCAATAGGGACCTACAACTGCGATCTTCGAAAATCGACACGTAATAAGCACACATAGTAAGTGTCAAAAAACAGATGCGTGATACTTATTCATGATTTTCGAAGAGCCCCATACGAGTATATTATGTAGTTAGGTAGGTAATTAGGTTTTTTATACTGAGTAACTTTACTATCAATGGCCAAAGAACACAGTATGTAAATAATAATACACACACCTTATAGTTTGCGTTATATCAAGTAGTTTAAGATTGCTAAAACCCCGATCCTCCAATTCTAGTATAGTTTCTTGCATCGCTTTTTGGAAGAAAGCTTCAGCTTCTTCTAAAAATACACGGCTGGCTGAAAAATTAACAAAATACCCGACATGAGTGGAAAGTTGCAACTATATACGTCACAACTATCGTGAGACAGTTGTGACGTACCTATATAGTTACCTAAAATTTTATGGCGTATTATCACTTCCCAAACTAGTATTTTCATAGTTTCATTTGGCTGAATCATCACTTGGCAAAGCAACGTTACACAGACGTATCTTTTCCATATTATCAATGTCCAATCCAACCTAACCTATTTGCGTGCGACCATATATAACACGGACGTCTAATGCCAGCTCAAAAATGCCCCCATAATCAATTGTTCAATTGTGCTAAGATGGGTAGGATATAGCACTTTTCTTAACACCGCGCATAATAATATTTCGGCGCAACATCTTTGACAATTTTTTTATAGAATGTAGCCAATCAAAACTTTGATGGACCAATCACAACTATTTTTAAATGGCGGTTTAAATTTTCATAGGTTGATAATTAAATTATTTACCGTGATGCATTGACGAGGGGGTGACACTTGTCAACTCAAATCAGGACCGTTTTTGAAAGGCAATTTAGTATGGCGTGCGGCTTCCATGTTTTATTTGTTCGTAGCTATTTGCCAAATGAAAATTCGGCCAAATGAAAGTTGTCAAATAATAATTTGGTAAATGTTTGTATGCCAAGTGAATTATCTGCCAAAACTAAGTTGGGAAGTAAAATTAGGTGAAAAATATTTAGGCGAAAAAGCAGTAGGTACATCGTAAGAAATATATAACACTTCCCTTATGATTTTCCATACAAAAATCAGTTTCGTAGGTAAGCACCTAATATCTAATTAGGAAATAAGGACAGCGCCAAAAAACACACTTAGCAGTCAGCACGTAAAGAAAACACGAAAAATGCGTTGACCTTGTTATAAGAATGTATATTAATTATATTATGTAAAGCGCTAACTTCTAAAGGTGCATGCAGACCAAACGAGCATTCGCTATTCTATCCCCCACTCTACGAAATCAACGAATCACGTTTTGTGTAGCGATTGAATTTGGTAGAGTAGCGGGTAAGAATAGCGAATGTTCGTTTGGTCTGCATGCACCTTCCTAATTAAATTTCGAGTAGGTACCTAAATAAATACTACATGTAGTATCTATGTACCTAACACAGGCATTTAACAATTATGGGTAAGATGTAATATTAATACGTACTCACCCCATTGCCCATAAACCACATTAGCTGTGAAAACAAAACAAAAAAATATGCAAAGCTTCATCTCTACAGCTACACTTTTCTTTATTCTACTTATTATAATTCGATTTTGCAATATCAATATTTATCATTATGATTATTTTATCACAGGCTTGTCATGCAAAGGACGGGTGACCGGTACACTATTGAAGTATGACGTTTTAATCTTGATCTCTTACAATGTAAATATCTTCATCGAGGTAAGATAATCATTAGGTACCTACCTATAATTCATTATCATAATTCGATTACTTACCCTTACGATTTTTTTAAATGACTATCGAGTATCGAGTATCGAGTGTGTAAAGAATCGTGTGACTCGGAGCCAAGTCAAGATTTACTTTTTAAAACGAATAAAGTAACCACATTCATGTAACTAAAATAGTACATTACGACACAAGTGCGAAAAACATGAAATTTGAAACGAGTGGCGATGTTTTAAAACATGAACGATAGGGAGTGTTTTAAATCGACACGAGTTACGAATTTCATGTTTTCGTTACATGAAATTTAAACGAGTGGCGATGTTTTAAAACAGGAACGATAGGGAGTGTTTTAAATCGACACGAGTTACGAATTTCGTTTTTGCACGTGTCTCGTACGACGTTTTTTAGTACAGATGGCCCTCCGAAGTTTCAAACCTGACGTAAAATGACACACTTCTCGCACTAGAGCCTAAAAAAGGCACCATCTGTACTAAAAATATTTTTTTTTACTTTCCTCATGTAAAGCAATGTATGCGTTTTTGGATCTCATCCCATTTTACCCTGAATTACTATTTTAATGATGTGGGGTAAAATGGGGTAAGTAGAATTTGCGGAGGAGTTAGGTTGCGAATGCGAATGTATATTAATTTTCAGGCTCAGGTTGGTCTGAAAGTAATTTATAATTATACATATTTTTAGACATATTTTTTTTTCTCTTTTCCCCCACACTATGCAGCCAAATCATATAATTTTGAAACACTAACTCACTGTCAATGTCGATGCTCTAAAAGTTCTAAACCTCCTAATTCTTAAGGAAATAATGTGCAAATATCATAAGTATTAATATGCCTTCAAACGGGATATTTATCATGTTAAATATAAGTAAGTAAATGACCATGCTAGCTTAAAAAACGTAGAATTATAAATATGTAATTACCTACATGTGAAAATAGGCAATAAACATTCGCTGCAAGTGAATGAGCAAAACTTCGAACTCGTGGTAAAGCTTAGCTACCTACGTAGTGTTATCTCTAATATAAGTGCAAAGTTGCAAACATTATAGGTACCAATCGATCAAATGACGCACTTCAATAGGATGCAAGTATTGTTTGACATTGAGATTGAGGACTTTGCATAATAACATAGACAAAGTACTCGTAATGCACTAAGACGCATAAAAAATACCCTCTCTACCTTTCTTGTTTTTTTTTCAGCTTCCAAACTTATACCGTAGCCGTACTATATGAACTGGCAAATAATTAGGTTTGTGTTAGCGTATTCTAGGTTCACACTAGCGATTCACTTGGGCGATTTGAAAGCCATTTCTGATACAAAATATGCACGCGGCGATCTCGCCTCCATACCAAACTGGCTCGCAAATCGCAAGTGTGAACAGGTCGCTTAGACAAGTTGCCAATCGCTAACGCTTAATCGTCAATCGCAAACGAAAGGCAGCTAACTGTCTTTGTCCCAGTAATAAGAAAGAGTGACTGAGAGGGAAAACTACGATACGCTACTAAGCGTTAGCTATTGGCAACCTGGCTAAGCATCCAGCGGCCCTACCGCGAAAAATGAAATTCGTAAATTTCGTGGATTTGTCTCTTTCACTCTAATGACACCTTCGTTTGAGTGACAGAGAAAAATCCTCGAAATTTACGAATTTCGATTTTCACGGTAGTAGGCCAGAGCCTTTTAACAGTATATCACGCTCACACTGTAGCCGTACCATGAGCTGCCGTCGTACTATTAACGCGAACTCTCTATTCGGCTTGCTCGCACTATTCCGCGAGTACGAGCGGGATGCATAGAAAGTAATAGTAATAGCCAAGCCACACCGGATGCGTGTGCAGCACGTGCGCGTGCGCGTCTGTGTGGCTTGCGCGTTGTAGCTGTAAATGTCATGTTAAGGTGCATTCAGACCAAACGAGCATTCGCTATTCTATGCCCCACTCTACGAAATTAACGAATCACGTTTTGTGTAACGATCGAATTTCGTAGAGTAGGGGGATAGAACAGCGAATGCTCTTTTGGTCTGCATGCACCTTTAGATGGCACACCGCTTGTATGGCGTGCACGCTCGCGTGACGTGCAAGCGGTGAACGGTGTACTAAGAAATTTTAACTTTTTTATTTTTTTCTTTATATTTCTGTCTTAATATTCCTTTGTCTATGTAATCCCACAATATTAATAATGATTAAGTTATCTAGATTGTAATATAAGCTATACGCACCGAGTCATACCTGAATATGTACTCGGTAGCGTAACGGCCAAGTTTATGGAAAAATTTCATATCTGACACCCGATTGATGTTTATAATTACAAACTTCTAAACTTCTTCAACTTTAATTAGCTAACTTAGTCGTGATTAGAAATACTACAGTAAGTGGAACCCATTATGTACTTATACTGATATTAATACCTAACAGGCAAAATTTACTTTTCATTAGGCACATGGAAAGTAGAGTAGCAGGCTACCCAAACTGGTGCTGCCATCTAGTTTGGGGTATCTAAATCTACTTCGAGCTTTTTCGCAGAATGTATTAAAAAAATGAAACTCAAAGGATAGTTAGATTTAAATCCGATGTATTGATATTTCGAATCGTGTATATAGTACTTACAGTCAATATTAATCAAATGGAATGGGGATGAGCTAATGTGGCCTCTTCCTTAATTCGTTATTTTCTTTTTGTTGGTAACTATAGGAACGTGTAAGTAGGTACTTAAAGCACTGGCCATAATTAAAATACACTATTAATCCTCAAAGCACCTAATCTAAAGCTTTTTCGATAGACAAGCAGGATACAGTCTCCATATCGGAACGGCAACGGAATTTAGAAATATCTGAATATGTACTCTAACACCATGACAATAGAGGCGTGTTCAGATATTTGTGAGCACTCTAGCCGTACCGATATATCTGATGTCAACTGTATACAACATGCACCATTGGACGCCCTTTAACTAGGTGTGGCGATAATATCCGCAATGTGGCGGCTTCGCAAGTGATTGGAGGAGGAAAGCATGGGAGAGGCCTATGTTCTGCAGTGGAATAATACAGGAGCCAGCGTGAAATATTGTCTCATACAGCTGTTTTTTAAGTGTCGTAAACGGTATCTGTCAGATAAATGGACCGTAGCTAAACGACCATCTTAAATTTTTTGGCAATGCAGAAAGCAGCCAAACTCAATATGTTAAAGCTCAATTCAGAATAGACCATAGTTATGCAGAAAGCGACCAACTTCGATTTTTTACAATGCAGAAAGCAACCAAACTCCTTATGTTAAAGCTTAAGTCAGATAGACAAAAAATAGTAGTTGGTCGCTTTCTGTATAATAGTCAGATAGACAAAAAAAAGGTGGTCGCTTTCTGTTTGCTTGCTCTGTCCTTTTTGTTCTCAGGACTCAAGAAAAAGATGATATTTCACGTTTTTCTTCACATTTTGATCATGGATGGCCGGCATAGCGGGTGTTAAGAAACTTCACAAAATTCTAGTTTATTTGTAACAATATCCGAAATAACTCTAAGAACTTGAGGGTTTACTCACATGCTCGGAAGGCAACAAATTGGCAACATTACTGCCAAGTCACGTTCCAGCAAACGCTGCCAGCCCAACTAGCTATTTGCATCACTATAGTTTAGTGCGCCGAATTGGTGATTAATTCTGTTATATGTATGTGAATTGTTACAGTTTCTAATTCTAAACTAGGTCTTGTCAAACTTGTTTCAAACTTAAGTTTTGGTACTTGGCCTATTCTCCAAATTCGAATAATCTTGTCAATAACCTTTTCAACGCCAAGAACGACTAAAGTGGCCGTGTGTTGTCCTGTCTACCATGCCAGCAGCCACTAAAATGGTTATCGAGTATGCTGTCAAAGTAACTGTGTTGCTGACAGATAATGATTATTTTCGTTGTTCATTAGTATACTCGTAGATACTGGCGTGCGTGTCACAATTTGATGCGAGAGGGAAGGCGTTGAAAAGGTTAATAATTTAAACAGATCATCACTTTTTTGGTTACACCCTGTATGATCAGAATAGTCTTAGGGCGACCTGGCAATTACTTACCTTTAGCATATAAAAAAAAATAGGTAAAGAAATACCTAACTGAGGTAATTCAATAAAAGGTTCACTTTTAGGCACATACGAAACATTTTATTGACAATAATGAAACAAAATCTCACATAAAAAAAAGTATGCAGTTCACTTTCAGGGCATTTTACGGATATTAGGTATGCTATTTCAGAGTAATAATGTATCGTAATCATATCCTGAAAAAACATTCCTTAGTTGTTGTTTTTTTATTTTATTATAACTTCGTAAGGCCCAACGTCCTATTTTTAGAACACTATTTTTTGTAGGTCCCAAAATTAAAAATAAAATGTCCTTTTTTTAGGACACTGGGATATTATTTCACTTGTCGTAAAAATAGAATGGGCCTTACGAGGTTAAGGTATGTCTATACAGTTTTATATTTATATTTAGTATCCCTAAACAGCCCAGAACCAGAACACCCGAAAAATTTCGGTGAAGGTCTTCTAACGACATGATCTTGCCCATAAAATACAATCTGTCGAACTACCCAGCTCGAACCTAGTAGAGTCTAGGGTGAGTCATCCTTGTAACAAACATAATATACATTGTTTTGTGCTCAATATTTAATGATATTTTGATAAATAAAGAATTTTGAATAAAGTAGGTACAATTTTAAAATGTAGTAGGAGCCAATACAATCTAATATAATTATATTTATTTTCAAAATTAATAACAGATCCTATGCCTAAAATATTTGATAAAAAAATACTAAAATTAAAATCTACAATAAATAACACAGATATAAATAAAACTATCAGATATAATAATAATTCAAAAAGCAGGCCTAACCAAGATGCCATTCTGCAATCGTATACGATAAGCGATAAGTAATAAATGTATGAGGATGACAAATTCGAACGAAAAGTCACGTGACCATTTCTATACATTATTCTGGTCGCGTGACTTATGACAACAAAACAAACTTTTCTTGAGACTTTTTACATCAAAGCGTTTTTAATGAGTTAACATTCATTTTGATTTTAATATGCTTTTGTTCATGCATAGATATTATAGATAAATATTAAAACCATCTTCATAACAATTTCATAGGCAAGGAACAAATAAATAAATAAATTCGACACTAAAAATATCAGGGTAAACAAAAAATATCAAAATTGTTGAAACCCTTCGAGCTATTATAAAAAAAAAGTGTTTTACACGAGTGTTCTACAATTTATTACTCACATATAAAAAAAATTCAAACAACACAAAAATATTTTTTTTGTTCTAAATTACAAACTTATGTCTTATAATATTTTTTACTTCTTTTAAAAAAGTAAAAAAGGTAAAATCTGTCGATAATATCGGTATACTCATAACCACTGTTGTGTTGTACTTGTTATTATTGATTATACAGCACAGTTGTAGCAAATCTCTGGGAACGGGACCTTGTTAATAGCCACATTGAGGAGGATGGGTTCAAACACGTCCGTCGCCCACGCAGCCATACCTGCAGCGGCACTTGTGACGTCATACTGTAAACAAATTCAAATTAAAAATCAAAATTATTGATATTCTGAACAACACAATTTACAATATTATTATTCGTTACAGAGATGAAGATGCTGCGATGGATGTGCGGCATTACGCGTGTTGACCGCATTCGGAACGAGTACATCCGTGGAGAAGCTTCAAGAATGCCGTCTTCGGTGGTTTTTATCACGTTTGTCGTAGGCCACCTGACTACTACGTTGGAAACATATGCCTTACCTAGCTCTTGACGGCACCCGACCCCGCGGCAGACCAAAGAAGCGATGGCTAGATGTCGTGAAGGCTGACATGAGAGTGAATGGGCTTACAGTAGAAGATGCCCAGGATCGTGCAAATCGGAGAGAATGTAGCAGGAAAGCGGAACCTGGCAAAGGCCGGGATAACGCTAAGTAGAAGATGATTATTCGATCGCCCTAACTCTTCCCGAGGGTGCCGACTAAGGGATTGAAGTGTCATTGAACATTTATCAAAGATTGATGACGGGCAGCATCATAGAGGACACACTACTGCGATCGCGAATCCGCTTGCCCAGCGTGGCGATTATGGACCTTGACCTTATGGCCTTCTAATGTCTGTACGCATAGGTAATAGGAGAGGCCTTTGTCCAGCAGTGGACTAATATAGGCAGATGGTGGTGGACCCGACACTGAGACTGAGTCTGTTTTGCCAACCATTTAATTTTGGAAGTACGTCAATCATCCCTCTTTCGTAGTCATATTTTTGCTGTTTCCGATGGAACCTAGAAGTTGTACGTAGTTAACTAAAAACGGGCTCCTAAACGCTACGAAGTCATTCATGAAACTTCATTAATTCCCAATAATCAGCCCAAAGATCCCTTCGGTTTTGATCTCCTTCGGTTCGAGATAGCCGAAATCAAATTCTTTCATTCTTTTTCTGGCACTGGGCATGACATTTGCACATCAAGTGTTTCACTGTCTCCTCTTCCTCGCCACACATTCTACAGTCTGTGCTGTACAATCCTTGGGAAAGGCGAAATAGGGGGCAATCACACAAAAGATCCCAATGGGTCGAAGTGTATAAGTAATAAGATACGATATATGAGTATACCTACTTATTCTCCTCCCTCAAATTTTCCCGCATTGCTAAAGATTTTGAGCTCTTTGAAGAAGTTTCTATGATGACTTTGCAAGGATTTGCATAGGCTGGTGATAATATGAGGAGAAGTAATTTTAAGGTGTCTCCTATTATTTGGTGCATTGTTGCGAATTTTGATCTCCCGGAGCAGGTTACTATGATGACTTTACAAGGATATGTATAGGCAGCAGCTAAGGTAACTTAAAATTACTTCTCATATTATAGGTAAGGTAACAGGTAAAGTTCATACCGAATGAGATAAAACTTGTGTAAGGGCAGTGGCGGGAGCAAAAACCATCTTGTTGGTGCTCCTGGCTAAAGTGGTCATGGTGACCGTCGCGGAAAATTCTTCAGTGAACATGTTGTATATTACCTGAAAAATAATATTATAGTTAAATGCTGTCGGTATCTTCGGTACAGTGCCACAACCAATTTTAGAATGAATAAGCGGAATAAGGGAGTTTGATTGTAAATAGATATAAATAAAGAGGCGGTAGCTTGTCAAAGAATATTACCGCAAACGGAAACTGCGCGACGTTGTGCCTAAAGATGCCAGTGAAATGGTGATGGTTCCCGTCTTCCAACGTGACTTCCACGTCGTATCCTAACCTGACGTCTACCATCCTCAGCGTTGCCTGCAATGAGAAAATAGTCTTATGCACAAAGCCCGGACGACGGGAGCAAAACTCAACTTTTCACTAGTGCTTAATTAAATATCGACTATTCTATCGACATCCATTTGAACAATTTTTTAATTTGAAATTTATAGATTATACTCATTATTTTTCCCTAGTAGGTAATTCCACTTCTTTTCCAGATATCAAATTATATACCATTTTAAAAATCACTAGGTACCTTTTTTAGTCAACACGTTTTGATATTTCTAGTGAATAATTTCTCCTTGAAGATGTATAAGTAATCTTAACAAGTGTCCTCTGCTCATGGCTACGCTACGCACCCTCGTTTTTCAGGGGTATGGTTTTACCTGGGCAAACACGCTGGTCGTATTGTCAGTATTATCAAACCGCCAAACTTGCTGGACTGTGCTTTGGATGATGTCTACTTTTTGGATCGATGTGACGAAGCCATTCGAGAAGGTTACGTTGCCTTTGACATGCCAATCGAACACATCTTCGCTGTTAGGAAAAAAATAAAAAAATATAAATGTACTAAAGATTGTGCTTTAAATAGTACATTACGATACAAGGGCGAAAAAAAATGAAGTCCGAAACGAGTGGAGATAAATTAAAGTACGACTGAAGGTAGTGCTTTAAATAGACATGGGCTACGAATTTCGTTTTCGCACGTAGGTACATCGTACGACGTTTTTCAGTACATATGGCCCTCCCAAGATAAACCACTTCTCGCACTAGCGCGTAAAAAAAGTGACATCTGTGTTGAAAAACTGTTGAGAGTTCAATTTTTTTCCACTCGTTTCAAACTTATTTTTTTCTTAATTTTCGGTAAAAAAAAATTTTTTTACGAAGTCGTATTATTAGTTATACATATAGTTAACCCCCATGAGTTAAGTTGACCAACCACGGATTTAAAATTATTGAATAAAATCTTTTACAAAAATAATAAAATTTTCTACAGACTTGGCTTATTTTTCTCATTCCGTTTCATATTTTTCTGATTCCGGCTCATTGACTCTTTCTTTGTTCGTCTAGTGGAAAGGAAATTACGAAACACAGATAAGATAAAAATAATGCTATT
This sequence comes from Thaumatotibia leucotreta, assembly GCA_025490895.1. NCBI lineage: Eukaryota > Metazoa > Arthropoda > Insecta > Lepidoptera > Tortricidae > Thaumatotibia > Thaumatotibia leucotreta. Next base: position 19,385 of record JALPQI010004078.1, on the reverse strand, counting down.
AACTTTGAGATAAAATCAAAGATCGCGGCTTTATCTTTGTCTGGCATCTTGCATTGAAGTGCTGCTGTTGCCATAATACTTTTTTTTTAGCGAAATTAACCCGAAGAGCATGAGGTGAAAAAATGACATTGGAAAATAGACATTGTCATAATTAACTTAAGTGACAGGGGTGGGTATAAAGACTTTTTATGACATGTCTGAATATAATAATATGTAATGATAATGAATCTTATTTTAATTTAATTGTAATGTAATTTATAGCTTTAATTATTCGATAATGCCTATTGTGACATGTCAGATATTGTTAAACATTTATTTTTTATTACCTATTCTGTATTACCTATTGAATATCTTGATAAATAATTGTAATATTTGTAATTTAATTGACATTTATTTATATTTTTTTTTGACATGTAAAATTTTATTTTATGAATAAATATGAATATGAATATGAATATGAGATACCCTGGGTCATGCTCCCTGGGTTAAGACAAAAAGATAAGAGATGGTTTTTAGTAAAACCGGAGGGAAACTTTCCATTTCATATTCTCAAAAAATCGTTTGTACGCCGGTCTGTCCCTTAGTGTATCTACTATCCCGCTCGCTCTTACCAGTTCGCAAATAAGTACGGGCGGGATGGATAGTAAATGCGCGTTAATAACGCCGCGGCAGCTCATGGTATACGGTATGCTTCCGTAGCCGTAGCATGACTTTGCAAGTATCGGTAATGTTAGGTTTTACTCGATGCCTACTACCGCGAAAATCGAAATTCGGACATTTAATTTTTTTAGCCACGTTGATTTTTTCAATAATATATCGTATCAGTATTGCGATACAGCGAGGAAATGCTACCAGCATCCTCAGTACAATGCCACAAGGGCCAATCTTAGATATAGGTTAGGTTAAGTAGATTAATTAGATTTAATCTATGTGCATAAATTGTAGTTTTGAATATAAATAGTATTAAAAAATATATATTAATATAGTAACTAGTCGCGGTCTCCACTCCAAGACTCGTCTGCTTCAGACGCGGTGGGCCGCCCTCCCGCCAGATGGACCGACGATCTAAAGAAAGTGGCGGGAAGTGGTTGGATGCGGAGAGCTGAGGACCGAGTACGGTGGCGCGAATTGGGGAAGGCCTATGTCCAGCAGTGGACGACTATGGGCTGATGATGATGATGATGATAGTAACTAGTAGTAATATTAATTTTTAAAATAAATAAAGTGTCTATACAAAAAATGCCTTACTCAATCGCAACCTCATAATCAGGTATTTTCAAGTTACACCAGCCATATTCCTCCACGTCTTTCATGGCTGCTTCCATGAACTCCAAAATGTATGGAACGTGGTTCACTAAACGTACATTGTTAACTGAAAATAATAAAACAATTAGTCTACTTGATTTTAAAACGATTGAAAAATGTTTAAAAGTTTCGCGAGGATAATAAGAATTGCAATTGGAATTATTTTCAAACTAATGGTTCAATATACAGTGTGTTAATATCATGCAAGGTTTTATTGAAACTGAGGATTGAGATACAGATTTTTAGCCAAACCGTGAGCATTATTTGATTAAAAATCCTAATTATAAACGTAATTAATTTTCTAAGAAAAGTTCAGTGACAAGCAATGTAGGTAGGTAAGGTACTTCGAATTAAATCATTAATTAGTACTTGACAACGACAGTCCGCAGCCACTCGCAACGCTTGACAACTATGCAGGACATGTATACGTAACATTGGTCGTTCGAAGGAAATAAGATTAATTGTACTGTTAATTAAAATTATTGTCAATTCTAAATACTTGGAAACTTGCCAGTAACGCCTATTATTTCCCATTTTCGTAAAAGCCTGGGTCATGGTAACACACTGTATAATATACAGTCGAAAATATATTGATGTTGTCAGGGTGCTGACAAATATTTGATTAGGGTATTGTCAGCACGTTCAAATATTTTTGAGCACCGTGGCCTTCCAATATAACTGAGTACGACAGAGGTATTTAATTGCTCTTATGGCCTGGCCACGACATTGGTCTAAGGCGACCGGCGGGGTGGAAATTGTGGAAAACTATATCTGCGAGATGGAGTTCCTAATTCCTATATTAGATTCGTTCGCCGCAGGCCATTCATCTTTGATTTTTGGTCTTCTCAGTAAACATGTTTTCTTGTAAAGATGAAAATCCGGCGACATTTTTTAAAGGTACAAATACGTACTTACCTGTACTCAACAATTGAGAGTAAACGAGTCCTCCATTCAATAATAAAATAGAACAAATAAGTAGTTTCTCCATTTTGTCCTCACTCAATCCGGTCTCAATATACTTGATTGATTTTGTGTGCGGTTGTCGCAGCTAAGAGGTTTTAGTTGAATAATTAATTCATCGATACTATCGAGAGGTGCGATTACGATAAGACTCATTTGTTATTAATATTATCTATCTACATTGTAAATGTAGGTGGAAGTGACATATACAGCGCCGAAGAAATTAGGGGGAACATGCATCTTGTTGTAACGGTTTTAACGGTCATTTTTAGTGATCGTTATCAACGTGCGGTATTGGTGGCAAAGTATGGTTGACAGAAAAATCAAGCATTAGGTATTTTATCAAATATTAAAATTTCAGAAATTATAGTCATTTTGATTATAATAATTAATTACCTACGCATATTTTAATCACTTATTCAAATTTCACTGATTAAACCATTAAACGACTCGAATGTATTAAACAGATTCGGCTGTCAAACGTTAACGTCAAATTGAAAAATCCATTATACAGGGTGGAAAAAGATTTTGGGTCAGTGAGGGTAGCTATCAGATCCCGTGTAGCTACGTGAAAATGGTCTTAGAAGACCTTCCCGCGATTATCAATTAAAGAAGATTAGCGTTTTCAGATTTTGGAAAAAGTATACAGGGTGCGAGGAAATGGTCATTTTTGAGAAACTTTTTTTTTGATGCCAATCGATCCTGTTTCTGTTCAGGATCAAAAGCTTGTATGGGACCAAAAAAAAATTTTCGGCTAGAAAAGCCGCAAATCGGGATTTAAAATTCCCATACAAATTGTAAGAAAATTAAAATTATTTTTTCACACCTAATTTTTTTATGCCAATCGATTCCATTCCTATCCAGTACCAATAGTTTCCTAGGGGTCAACTTACGGCAACGTAAAAAAAAAACAAAAATAAAAAAAAACTGTTTTCATACATTGACTATGGGAAAAAAGTGAAAATTAATTACATTATCTGTGACGCTAATTAATGTTGCTAATGATTTCATACAGTATTATTATTATCATTTAGCATAGTATGACTAATTATCCTGACAGATAAAGTAGTTAGGGTTTCACTTTTTTTTCCATAGTAAAAGTATGAAAACGGTTTTCTTGAAATTTTGGATTTTTTGTACATTGCCATAAGTTGACCCGTAGGAAACTATTGGTACTGGGTAGGAATGGAATCGATAAGCATAAAAAAATAAGGGTGAAAAATAATTTTTAATTTTCAAACAATTTGTATGAGAATTTAAAATCTCGATTTGTGGCTTTTTTAGCCGAAAATTTTGTTTTGGTCCCATACAAGCTTTTGATCCTGAACAGAAACAGGATCGATTGGCATCAAAAAAAAAGTTTCTCAAAAATGACCATTTCCTCGCACCCTGTATACTTTTTCCAAAATCTGAAAACGCTAATCTTCTTTAATTGAAAATCGCGGGAAGGTCTTCTAAGACCATTTTCGCGTAGCTACACGGGATCTGGTAGCTGCCCTCACTGACCCAAAATCTTTTTCCACCCTGTATAACACTGATCTTACTCCACTTGAAATAGTTACTTGAATATTCATTTAGATTTAAATAAAGACTTCGCAAAATGTCATTTAAAGTACTATCATGTGTCATAAATTAATGACATTAGATTTTTTCTTTTTTAAAGTAGGATAATGTTTGTATGTATCCTTAGGAGAGTATTCTTTTTACTGAGAGTACGAGTAATAGAACAAAATAACGTTTTCACATTTGTTACTTTTTCTGTCAACCATAGCCATTGCCACGGAAAGTGCACGTTGATAACGATGACAAGTCATTTTCCACCAATCAAGATATACGAGTTCAAAAACGCCTGGCATGAGTTAACAGACAAACGGACTGATGGAGTGAACTGGCCTCTGCTACCGCGAACACAGAAGTTCGCAAATTTCGGGGATTTTGCTCTCTCACTCTAATGACGCCTTCGTTGGAGTGACGGAGACAAATCCCCGCAATTTGCGAACTTCGGTGTTCGCGGTAGCAGGCCTGACGCCAGAATTCGCGTGTATCCGATGTGTTAGGTTACATAATTTTCAGCATATGTAATCTATGTCCTTACCATGCTGGTCGTATTGAAACTCGACATCAAACATGCCTATTTTTCGCGATCCAAGGTGAGCCCAATACTTGTTGGGAACTTCTCATAAGCCTTTGAATTTCTTCTCAGCAATTTGTGTCAGCCTCCGTAGCCTAGCTGGTAGTGCCTACGAAGCTGGAGGTTCCCGTTTCGAATTCCGGCGAGGGCATTATTCGTGTATTTATATAGCACAAATATTTGTCCATTACATGACCCTTCATTTATCATTGTCCATTAAATATGAATTGCGTAAAATCGCCATTAATAGTAGATATTGCCATGAAATCGTATTAAGTCCATTTCATTCAGATGGATTATTCTGTCAAGTTCGTCTTAATCGAAGTGACAGGAGACCTGTCAAAGCTGTGTCAATTTGCGGACCTCTGTCAAGTCAGGATCCATATCACGAGGCTTCAAGAGGAATGGAGTAAGTTACAAGCGCATAGCGTATCGAATTTTGCACAAAATTATTAAGTACTGAGTACTGACTGGGTCATTGTCAGATTTTGGTTATCGTCTTTTCGGTGGACATACCTACAGTTAAGGAATTCCTGTATCAATTTTGGGTTAAAATAATTGACGGTACAACTAGGTTCGCCGGTCTATAGCCCTATGCAATAAAATCGTAACAAAGATTTATACAAGCTGTTAACTTTTGATCACCGAGTGGGCAACTTTTGCTTTTCCGCCTTCATTTCATGTAAATGGCTTCGTACGGTTTACCAATGAAGCAAAACTGTCCCCTAGAGAATTTTGAATAATATCCGAAAAAATATCTCATATTTATATATTTATTCAGGTAGGTCATTTCACTGTTAAGTCACTAAGAAACGTTAGCTATGGTTATTCTAATGAAACACATTAATGGCAGTTGAAAAGTAATGGGTTTTATTCAATAACCAGATACTCATAGTCCATAATTACATGAATTACAACTGAAGTAACCTTATTCTTAACTATAACTCTGATATTTAATTACTGATATAAAGTGGTAGAAACTGCGGGACCTTGGGCTGTGGAGGCAAAGAAATTCATTGGGGATGTGGGTCGACGGCTGAAGGATAGGGGGTGTGATCCTCGTTCCGGATCGTACCTGGTCCAACAGATTTCGTTGGCCATTCAACGCGGCAACGCGGCCGGTATAATGGGGACTTTTGGGCCGGGTACGTTTCGGGATGATTTCTTCAGCTAAGTCCTGTTGTGTTAGCATGTAGGTAATATGACGAAGCTTGTTGCGGATCCCATCATTGATGTGTATGAGACGAAGCCTGTTGCCGATTTATTTTGCGTTTGTTGCCCTCTGACGAAGCCTGTGTTGCAGATATGTTTCCTTGAATATTTAAGTTATATGTAATAAAATGAATTTTATATTAAAAAAAAAAAAAAAAAAAAAAAAATTACTGATATCAGTTTTCACATACGAATAAATATGAACACGGCCAATAGTAGTATGGATAGGACATGACAGACAGCCTATTTCATATGTTTGGGAGTGTAAATGGAAAAGACCCTATTTTTGTAATAAAGACTAGTAATTTAAATTATAATAGAGCACTTATTATTAAGTCTAATAACCAAGCTGTCGTTTGACAACACTTTGAGTTGAATCCACTGAAATTGTAGGCGTCCGTAGGGTTTGGTTAATTGCTTACCACCAGATAAGCCATATGCTCATTTGACATCGTTGTGGTAAAAAAACCAGGTACTGGTTCTGCCTATTTACTAGCAGGCGACAGTCCGTCTGCTAGTTTTTTCCTGCCAAGAAAAACATAAGAGCGTGAGCAGACAGAGAGCGGTCTAGAGTTCTGCATTCCGCGTTCGGAGTTCTGCGTTCATTAGAATGTACCGAGACTATAGCAACAACGCACACAGCACCGCGGCGGTCCAAGCGCGGTCAGACTGCCTGCTGTGTGCGTTGTTGCTATAGTCTCGGTACATTGTAAAGAACGCAGAACTCTGAACGCGGAATGCAGAACTCTAGATCGCTCTCTGTCTGCTCACGATCTTAATTAGTTTGTCACTACGATTTTATGAAACACTCGTATTACTCGTACAGTATAATTGGAATCCTACGCCACTTGGGAACTTTGTCGCAGTGACGTTATATCATATATTATCATTAGATATAATTATTATAAGAAATCTCTTACTTACTTGTCATTTTGACATGGTTCTAAAATGGCTTAGGATTCCAATGGGTTAAGTGTACACTGTACCCGCTATACTCTTGTTTCTTAAGCTGTTAAAATAAACACCTGAGCCTTGGAATACTAATGAACTTTTTGTGTTAACCCCTCCGAATTTGAGGGGTTAACTTGTCAGATTAGACATTTGAAATACAAATCCTTCTGCGAATCTAAATATGTAATTTTACTGATAATTTGGTATTAGGCCTGAGAGCTGCACTGAAATTTTACTAATTGGTCATTAGTTCATTACATATACCTACAGTCGTCATCATAATTATTTTTGTATTGGAGCGCCTGCCGTACCTATTCAAAAACATTTAAATGTGCATCATAGCGCCGATGTATATGTTGGTGACTGTACTTATAGATATTATGCCTGAAGACACTGTATGGAGATATCTTAATTATTATTATTGAATCGAAAACATTATTTTTGGGATCTTTTGATACTGTATCGTATTGGATATGATTAGCATCATATTTTTTTTTATTAAAAAAAAGGAGGATGTTCTCAATTTGACAGATCTTTTTGTAAGTATGTATGTTACTCGATACCTCCGATCCGAGAATCGTAGCCCGATTGTAATTTTTTTTTATTGAACGTGTATAACTCCGAGATGGCCCCGTTGGCATTTTGGAGAAATTTTCATGTTTAGATTTATGGTGTACGTTGAAACAATGTCCCGAACGCTCTATGTAAGTTATGGCCAAATATCTTTAGTAGAAACTATGTATGGTTTCATTGTTGTTTACTCAATTGTTTTCCAAACCCTAGAAAAACGTGACAACATTTGAGAAGGTCTCGTAAGATTATAATTCCACTCAAGTTGCTACTATGTTCCTACCTACTCCATTACTTTGTACTAATTATGTGTAACTAACACCAATAATGATTATTCATTAAAAAAAAACATAATTTAGAGACCATAAACATACTACGTGTAGGTATTTTAAACGACCTTATATGAACACCACACATAGATTACTGTTTGACCAAATCTCGAAAATTATATCGAACTGTTACTAAATATTTTTTAGTAATTGCACAAATTTGTTCATCGCCACGTCACGTTAAACTACAAGGACAGTCAAACTAAAACAACACAACGCATCAGTATTGCAATACAGCGAGGAAATGCCGCCAGCATCCTCGGTGCAATGCCACAAGGGCCAATCATAGATATAGTTTAGGTTAAGTAGATTAGTTAGATTTAATCTATGTACATAAATTGTAGCCTTGAAAATAAATTCGTTAATATTTTTTAGAAGTTGCACAAATTTGTTCATCGCCACGCCACGTTAAACTACAAGGACAGTCAAACTAAAATTCTTAAACAATCCAAACTGACGTTTAAAGAGATATTAATGTTAAATAGTAAAAAACCTCCCCCACAAAATATCCTACGAATCGTCTAGACAGCAGCGTCATCTGCTGCGGGTTTTTGTATTCCCTTTATTGTCTTTAGATTAATCCTTACTGAGATAGTGTTTATTTAATAATGGAAAAACGGGCCCGTGAGCTGCTGGCCTAGCCAAGGTAGTTACCATTCTGCAATCGCCAGGGCCATATTTTCATTGAAAAGTGTATTTATCAGGATAGCCATGTGGGTCACTTAAAAGATCAGTTTATAGTCGTATCCCTGATATAACTCATGGAACGACTTTCGAGGTTTCGGTGAGCATTATTTGAATTATGTATTAGACTTGACAGAAAACACAGAGAGCTCTGGAAATGTTACGCGAGGGTATCTATATTCAGCAAGTCGAGTGTAGCTGCCGGCACCAGACTCTTAAATGTTCATAACCGTATTTAAAAAAAACACAAATACAAATAATGGCGTCTGAGGGGCCATTCACTAAAGCTAGTCACTTGCAGATCCCACAATAACCCGCATAAGCACTTTCTTAGCAACAGAGTTGTGAAAGCTTGGAACAAACTCCCAGGTGAAGTTGTAGTGGCTAAAAGTGTCAATGCATTTAAAAATAAGCTAGACAAGCACATCCTAGATTTTACTCAGTAGTGATAGCCCTACCAAAGGAAACCGAATACAGGCTTTATCAGTTGTAATAACTGCCTGCCTGCTTAACCTCCTGCCGCCCAGACAGTAATATTTGCCAATGAAATTTGGATTGACATTGTAGGAAATAGAGTAAAATTTCTTTTGTTTCAGGAGACCTTTTTATAGGTCTCTGGTTGGCTAGAGGTTAAGATATATAAGATAATATAATATAATTTATTCGTGGCAAATATAACAATAAGCATGACAAGACAAAACAAAACAGACAAATTCAGCATTCAATATTATACCACGAAATGGACTCGCCTCAGCATAGTCGACCCGAAAGCCAACGCTGATCTTCCGGCGAGCCCATTAAGTAAGTATTACTGACAAATATTGACGAACCTACGCCCAATAAGCACCTATAAGCAATTTGTATAACTTTGGGGTTATAGTTCTGTGCCATATTTTATAAATAAATTTGATAAATGACAGTAGGAAAAGAAAAGCACGAGAAAGGCCAGAGGGCCATTTTTGGCCTACAGGTCGAGTAGCACTAGGAAGATGGTGTGTGACTTAAAAGACCAGAGGGCCATTTTTGGCCCACAGGTCCAGTAGCATTACGAACATTGCGTGTGTCTTAAAGGCCAAAGGGCCATTTATATATTCAGCCCATAGGTCCAGTAACACTAGGAATATTGCGTGTCATTTAAAAGGTCAGAGAGCCATGTTCAGCCCACAGGTCCAGTGGCACTAGGAAGATTGCGTGTGATTTAAAAGGTCAGAGGACCATTTTCGGCCCACAGGTCCAGTAGCATTAGGAAGATTGCGTGTGACTTAAAAGGTCAGAGGGTCATTTTCGGCCCACAGGTCCAGTAGTACAACAAAGATTGCGTGTGATTTAAAAGGTCTGAGGGCCATATTCAGCCCATAGGTCGAGTAGCACTAGGAACATTGCGTGTGATTTCAAAGACCAGAGGGCCATTTTGGCTCACAGGTCACAGGTCCAGTAGTACTACGAAGATTGCGTGTGACTTAAAGGCCAAAGGGCCATGTTTAGCCCATAGGTCCAGTAGCACTACGAAAATTACATGTTTTTTACAAGGCCAGAGAACCATTTTTTGCCCACATGTCGAGTAGCACTAGGAAGAATGAGTATGATTCCGATTTAGAAGGCAAGAATGCTAAATTCAGCATGTCAAGTGTAGCTGCCGTGCCGTAACTAGACTCTTAAATGTGCATAGCCGTATCACTGATAAATATTCACGGAGAGACACCCAATCGCACGAGTTTTAATTGCGCCGCCGATTATCGGTCCACAGGTCCAGTAGCACTAGGAATAGGAATATTGCGTGTGATTTAAAAGGTCAGAGAGCTATGTTCAGGCCACAGGTCCAGTGGCACTAGGAATATTGCGTCTGATTTAAAAGGTCAAATGGCCATTTTGGCCCACAGGTCCAGTAGCACTAGGAAGATTGCGTGTGACTTAAAAGGTCAGAGTGCCATGTTCGGCCCACAAGTCCAGGTAGCACTACGAACATGACGTGTGACTTAAAGGGTCAGACTGCCACTTTCGACCCACGAGTCAAGTAGAATTAGAAAGATTACGTATGATTTAAAAGGTCAGAGGGCCATTATCGGCCTACAGGTTGAGTAGCACTAGGAAGATTCTGATTTGAAAGGCAAGAAGGATAAATTCAGCATGTCAAGTGCAGCTGCCGTAACTAGACTGTTAAATGTTCATAGCCGTATCACTGATAAATATTCACGGAGAGACACCCAATCGCACGAGTTTTAATTGCGCCGCCGATTATCCCGCCAACTGTCGCATACATTTGAATACGGAAAGGTATTTTATTTGTTCTTTCGAGATTTGGCGGTAATTGAATTTGAGCTTCGTGTTATGATTTCCATTTTGCAATGGTTTAGATTGGCAGATTTTGAAGAATTTTAAGATCAGTAGTAGGTGGGTCATACAGCTTTAGCGAAAACGAGCGTCTTTTCGGTGGACATTGCGAAAGTTAACGGTTCTGGAACATACAAATTAGAGTTTGACCACATAACTCTTAAGAACCAGAAGCCATTTTCAGCTTGTTTCGTAAATATTTATAGTACAAGTGGAACCGTTTTTAACATCAGATTGTATTTCCCTGAAGTTTTCACCCGATCCGAAAAACATGGAACTTTATCGTCAGATGACTCCGTAGATATAAAAATAGCAACTCATGATTAAAAAACTCGATTTACCATACATTTTAGGTGGTTTTAAACGGTCTACATTTTTGTCTATAAGAACTGACCTAACGACAATTTTAAAGTTGTTTTGGGTTTATTTATTGTAGGGAAATTCCAATACAACCTGATTTAAAAATAGATTTTACCTACACTATAAATATTTTTTAAAAATATTTGAAATCTTTATGTTTGCATTATTTTCTATGAAAAAAACCACCTAACCCGTTTTCATTGCCGGAGTGTATATTTATTCCTTGTCCAAGCTCGTTTTCTCTACTATGTAAATGTGTATTACCGTCGCTTCCGTGGGACTACGTCGATTTGTGTAAGATTAAAACTAGACTTGTCACCTAATATTTCCTATTACCCTAACTCTCTTATGTAGGTATCCCATAAAGAACGCCTAAAGTACTAGTGACCTACAATCAACGGCGACCCCACTTAAAGTTAAAGTGCCAACAGAGGCACATGAAGAGGGGAAAAAAGGGGCAAAACGTCAAACGCACGTCCTTTTTAAGAGCTACAGGATGCAAAACTGGCACTTTACGTGTCGTTTTAAGGTGCTTAGCATAATGCATGTAAACCTCTGTGTCAGCGTTGTCACGTAGATTAAACAGCTTTCTCTATGAAGGAGACAAGCCACGGTCAAACCATTCCCTGAGCGTCTGTTAGGCGCTTCGGTTGCCATCGCTTGTCTTTATTTTGTTTGTGACCAAACAAACCTTTTTAACTCATTTCAAACCATTCTTATACAGGTATAGTTACTCGTACGTTATTCAGGGGTGACCCCGCGGTCGTCTCTTTCACACATGGTGGCACAGTGTGAAAGGTACGAGGCGTAGGACTAGGTTGGAGTATTTGAAGCGAAGCCAAGCCAGTTGCCCCGGATAGGAACGGGTGGAAGGAACTTGTAGAGGCTCTATGAACCTCCGGGGCACCCTAGGACCAACAACACAAACTTTCAATCAGAGGTTTTTGCATGTATTAATTTTTGGGGTCTCGAAATGGGAAATCAATTTCAACGACATTTACCGCATAGGGATATTTTGAAGCAAATTGATATTATGATATGATCTTGATACTACGACTATAATCATTTCAGATATTAAACGCGAGACATTGAGTTACCGAGTCCAGCTACTTACACTTTTAAACGGGCGTTTTGTTTCGAGTAAACTTGGAAACGCCTCGTCTCCTTTAACGATTTCGATGAAATTTCATGTGTATAGGTTTTCTGAGGCAAATAATCAATCTAGCTTAGTGTAATGAGACCGAGCTTTGTCTCCCTGCCCAGGTATTTAACTTATAAATAATAAAATTGTTCGAATCTTTTTAGATAAACGTGGCTTTCAGCCGACGAACGGTCTTATCAGAGACAACCTGCCGTTAACAGTGTGACGCATGATGATGATGGCGTAATGAAATTATGAAGGCTGTCGCATCTGCTATGGTATTATGTAATCTCTGCTTGTGTGTTGTAAAAAGGAGTCGTGACTTGAGGGTGTTGAATATTATTTACAATATGAAAATGCTTAATGTAAGGTTATGTTAGGGGTCAATAAATAATGTTTAAATATTTGATATCATATACTAAAGAATAAATACCGAGCTTACGAACGCCGGAAGTGGGAACACAGCTCAAAAAATGTTTAATTAAACAATTTAAAAAAAATAGGCCAATAAATAATAATTCAGTGTACGACTCTGAAGTCTGAACATAGCATAGCTCTTATGGAGTCGCTCACTGCCGTCAGTGTAGAGGGAGTGAAAGCGTGTGATAGCAAAACACACCCATATGTATAACGTGCCTTCAGTTTCCAAACAAACTCTAACTGGCTCAGAATTACTGAATGAAAAGCTGCAGAACGAAACTGACCTGCTACCCCGAACACCGAATTCGGAAATTTCGAGGAGGTTGTCTCTGTCATTCCAACGAAGGCGTTATTAGAGCGACAGAGAAAAATCTTCATTTGTGGATATCGTAGTAAGGCGCGGTAGGGCCCTGGTAAAATAAATTGAAGTTTATTAAAATAAAACAAGGCCCGGCTTAAAACTCAGGATCCACGGCTTACCATTAAAAACATTTATAGTGCTCTAACATTGTATACCATGTTTACTGCCTTATTTAACGGCCGCTTAAAAACTCAGTAAAGTCGATCGAAAACCGATAAAATCGAGAAAATTTTATTCCCTACTTGTTAGTGAATTTACGATTTAGAGAAAATTGCTGCTGTTTTATTGCAGGTGCGGTGTATGTGACGAATTTTACATTCATGCCACCTATGCGATTAATAATAAAATAGGGCATTTTCTTTAATAACGAGGAATAAACTGGAAATAGTGAAAATTATAGTTCCAGTAGACATATTCAATGATACCGCTTACTATAATGTTTTTTCTAACTCCGGATACACAGACGGCGGCGAAACTATAATGGCTCCTTGGACCCCTAAAAATCAGTCTTAATTGTTTCAAAACCAAAACAGAGGTTTCTTATCGTGTGAAAATCCAAGCAACACACAATTACCTGGCAAAATCATCGTCACCAGCAGAACCGGCCGCAAAACTGATTACCGGCGCACAGACGACCGTTCCATACATATTCATACGAGGCGGTAATGGAACATTTCCGTATGCGCCTGCTCTTTAATCGTGTATTCCCGATCGGAAGGAATTTTGGGTAATAATAAAGTGTTACTAGGTATCAGCTACGCAGCTATCAACGGTGACGGCGGTAAGAATACATTTGTCACATTCCCAACTCTTTTTTCCCTGGGTCTCGTTAGTGTTGAGCCAGACATCGGATTCCGTGGGGCGAAACTTCTTGACAGCTAGGGACTTCCTATATCGATAAACTCGTTTATCGATACTTGTTCTATAGACTAGTGACCACCCCCAACATTGTCTGTGTTTTTTGCAACTATTATTCACTCTATGAAATTTTGTTATGCTCCTATATATAACCTCCACAGAAATTGAAAAGTCTTCTAGCCACCTGAAATTTATTTTTCTTCCGTTTTCACCGAAACGCTTAACGCCCGAAAATATGGGAATAAATCTCATGGTTTACTTTAACAATAATAGATCGGACAGTCATAAAAAAAATTGAGACGAATAAATTATTAAAAAAGTTTTAAAAAAAGAAGAAGAAAATTTAGCTGCTATTTTATTATATGGTCTTTTAATAAAAAGATATTTTATAAGCAAACCTTTGTGTGATCACTAGTATTTAGAACAAGTATCGATAAATGAGTATATCGATATAGGAAGTCCCTAGCTGTCAAGATGTTTCGCCCCACGGAATCCGATGTCTGAGTGTTGACTAAGGGATTGAAGTGTCGCTGGCCGTTCCTGTCATCATGATGACAGTACAGTCAAGGGCAAAAATATGTATACACTTTTTTTATCTTATGCCGTTAAAATAAGGTGCAAACGTGTATACATATTTTTGCCCTTGACTGTACAAGAGTCGAGAAAATACACAAACAATGTCACAGTTACATACCACTAACCCCCTTATTCATAAACGTTTGTTAACTTGACAAGCCGCTAATAATTGTTTGTCCCTTTCGGTCGTGTTAACAATGTGTCCATAAGAATAAGCCGCTAATAATTGTTTGTCCCTTTCGGTCTTAACAATGTGTCCATAAGAGCAAAAGGGACAAACAATTATTAGCGGCTTGTTAAGTTAATACTCGTAAACGTTTATGAATAAGGGGGATACGATTTTCCAAGCTCTCGGAATTATCTACAGATTGAGGCTTGAGATGTATTTAGGTGCTAAGCGATGGATGATATACTTAATCCGCCATCAGCCTATATTAGTCCGGTGCTGGACAAATATCTCTCCTATTAACTATGTGAACGGATGCATTAGGAGGTAAATGCCCGTAATCACCACGCTGGGCTGGGACGCGGGTTGGCGATCACAGTACTATTAGCCCCAACTCTTCCCGTGGGTGTCGTAAGCATTCATGTATTAAAAATAGTCATTAAAAGAGCGTCATTACAATGGACACCTTACTGCGATCGCCAACCCGTTTGCACAGCGTGGCATCTGCCTGTGACAGTGGTAGCGTGGTAAAGTCCGAATGCGTCCACAAGCATAATAGGAGACCTACGTCCAACAGTAGACTGTAATAAGACTAATAAGCCTATTACAGGATAGTAGTATGTACCTAATGTGGATTAAACGACTGTCGCGAAAATAGCAAGACTTTGGCAACAAATTACCCCCCTAGACCATAGTTGTAGTTAGAAGCGGTTTAGATATCGAATTATAGATATTAAATTCGTATAAAGGTACAAGCCAATAGGCCTATGCTCAAATCTAGTTAGTTACTCCATATTCCGAGCCAAATATTATAATTTTAGCTAGGTACCTCATTTTATTGTTACTTAGTCCACATTTTAAAACAACCTCCACATACGACTTTAAGAACACTCATTAGTCTAAGCAACCACACCAACAGAAAGGCGCAACTCTTAAATATAATGAATTAAAATACCATTTAAATACTAAAAGCGGCAAAGGAAAGTAACGAACCGTAGAAAATGCCCACTGAGACCCCTTTTCATTACCGGTTTTATCCATTTAAACATTTTGCATGGAAAGCTGACATGCGTGCACTTAAGTTACAAACTACTCGTATCAAACCAAAGTAACTCCAAAAAGAAAACGTTTTAAAATCAACCTTATTACGACCCAAAAGCGTCCTAAATACAATTTATTCCTCGGTGATTTATTCCCTTTCTTGCGGAATCGCTTAAATACAAATTTATTTATTCGGTCAGGAGAGGTGCTGTCATATATGAGTGTTCACAGTTTTAATGCGGAGCGTTGATAGTTAAACTTTTATCCACCTGCATAATAAAGTTGGCTATCCGCACTCTTCTTTGAGGGCTAACGAGGCATGGCTGGAAAAGCTTGAGAGGTGTTTTCCCATATTTACTGTGTTTTTATCTTTTAGTTAGTCTGTGCGGAAAGGGAAGGCATCTGGGGGGAAGGTACTCTCATATATCTTACGTGCCTTCAAACGCTTTCCGAACAAACGCTAAGAGAAACGTTGGTTTGTCAAAGAAATTCGCCCGGCAATGTTCCTACCACAGACATAATAATATTACTACTAATACCCACGTTATCCAAACTGTAGTGAATGATGTCTTCTGTGGTTAGAGAGAGTACATTAACTACTTTGCTGTTTAAAAAGTTTAAAAAAAAAACTAATTTATAAGAGATCATTTAGTTTGATTACCTATTTGCTCCTATTACAGGTAACATCCGGTATATACATCCGGTATTCATTTCACACCACGGAAAAATAAAACTTCTTTGTTTAAAGACGATGCATTCTATTAGTTTCAGATATTATGTTTCATTAACATTTACTACTTAAGAGCTACATCGGTAGACGTGTTTTAGTAAGAGTATGAATGCAGTTATTCTTTTTACTAAAATCGACACCATAGTAGACGTGTGCGCCGATGTCAAAATGGTCGGCGGCGGCGTTTGCCAAAAAGTCGGCGGCGGCGGCGTGAAATCGGCGTGAAATCGGCGTGAAGGTCACGTGAATATAAAAGCGGAATTCGATCGTATTTATTGTTATAATTGAGATAAATACAATATAAATGTTC
The DNA here is from genome assembly GCA_025490895.1 of Thaumatotibia leucotreta. NCBI lineage: Eukaryota > Metazoa > Arthropoda > Insecta > Lepidoptera > Tortricidae > Thaumatotibia > Thaumatotibia leucotreta. The sequence continues at coordinate 2,949 of JALPQI010004078.1, read as the reverse complement.
AATAAACACCACTAATGACCACCTTAACCACCATCTGATCAATAGATAACAGTTTTCTCTTCCCATCAATGTTCTAAAGCTTGTCCACGAAATAAAGTAGCCATCGTAAAATCAGTCTCCCCTGTTACACAATAGTCCCACGTAGTTCTAACAGCCATGGGACCACAGATGTCATGCATGGGACCGTAAATTGATCCTTCTGTTTTATGTTTAACAATCTAATATCCAAAAGCATTCGATTAAAAATCGTCAAAATCTAAATAATTTTAGATAAATGCTTAATACAAAAGTTCAAGCCCAAAAAAGACCGATCTTCCGAGACGATTTTAACAATCTTGAAATAGTTAATTAAAATTGTAGACACGAGGTTCAGTTTATTATCCTAGTATTGGTATGTAATTTAGTTAAGACCCATTGGAAAACTAAATGACCCAAAATGATAAATAAAAATTAACACTGCTATAATTTAAGTACCTTTAGTTAGTTAAAATAAAAGTCCATAATTTATGGAAAATTCATATAATTATCAAACAGCGTCGGAGAAGAAAGGCAAAGAGCTCTTCTTTCTAAAATTATCCATGTAAAGGTATGGTCTCATTAAAAAAAAATATACGGTATTGTCTACGTTATTTCGTGGACAAGCCTTAACATAAGCAATATGTATTTCAAACAATAACTGGGCTTGGAATAACTCTATTCATCATCGTTATATGATTATCATAATGATACATAGGTAAATATTATCTGCCGATGGACATTAGGTCCCCAAATCCCCGATTATAGCATACCATAGGGATAAATAGTGCGTAGCCCACATCCAATAGATTCCACCTATCTTTGCCAGGTCATCGGTCCATCATATTGGGAGCTTTCCTATGCTGCGTCGACAAGTTTATGCTTGCCTTTAAGAAATCGCTTACCCCAACGGTAATTTTGCGAGCAATATGTCCAGCCCAAGGCCACTTCAGGTCACACATTTTTTTAACTACGTTGGTGGTTTCAGTTATTCTACGACTGTCAACATTTCTATTTCAATCTCGTAGGGAACTCCTTTTTCCATCAATTAAATAGCTCATTGAGTGATCTTTTTACCAAACCCATAGTTACCTACCACTTTAGAGCCGTAAGTAACACTTGGTCGAAGAATTTCGTTTTGAAAATATAAGTACTGCGGGATATTGAATGAGAAGATATTGTGCTGTCCGTTACTACTTTACTATTGACCTTTTTCGTTAGATCCACCCAATTTGTCCAGCTGTCTGTCTCCGGTACACATATTCGTCGACTTTGAGCTTGGATCTTGACTGGAGTTTGTATCACAAATTCTATACCGATAGTTAGATAAATGATAAAGTATTTTCATTATTGTCTTTACTACTTCTAGGTACTGCTACATAGGTATAGTCATCCTAGTTATTTGTCTTAAATTTTTTCATGCATCTTCTACGTAAAGGTGCCGTTCCACCAGCTATGCCACGTGGATGCGTTTGATATCCATCAAACACAGCTACATAGCTTACCACGTGTTTGACGCAATTGCTACGCTGTGCTGTGATTGGTGGTTGGGTCGACTGTAAAAGAAAATTGCATGTAATCGAAACTTAACGTCAATCTTTTTTGTTACAAAGTGACCCACATAGTGATAGTTTGTATGACTAAATTTCGTAACACAATGGAAATGGCTGCGATTGTTGTTTATTAAGCCCTTAATTAGGTACAATTTGAAATGAAAATGAAAACATTTATTTCCTTGAACAACTTAGGTGCAGTTTACAAGTGGATTGAGATTGAGACCTCCTATTAAGTAAATAATACTTGTATCAGGAAGCCTCGCTCCTCCTTATCAAATAGTACTAACAAATAATTCAAAATGAGAGGTAATAAATCTAATTATTCTAAATAACATATTTATGCATGCGTGTGTGTGTGTGTGTGTGTGTGTGGTGTGTAGAAACGTGTGTAATATTACATTTACTTGTTATATCAAAAAATAAAGTATGTGATAGCATAGTTTAGGTGGAAAGGCACCCATAGGCGATGGTTGACCGTACCTACTGTCCATTTTTTCGTTTAAAATGTATACATAGTAATAGTAACGAATACTCAAATAGCTTCCCGTGTTAGAAACGTTTCTAATTAATTATCAGCGTAGGTAAATCGATACTTTCTTGACTCGATCTTTGAAGATTTCCAGGAAGATTTAACGAGTCCTTAGGTCTCAATTAATTAAACTGTTTAAACCAGACTTAGTGTACTGGCAGTATTGGCATATGATTTCCCTTGAGATAAGATCAGAAATAAGTACACAAAGGATTTTGGAGTCTGATTAAATTATTTAAGCATAAGCATGAACTATCGGGTATAAACACGAACAAAAGATACGCACTCTCGTGTAAATAAAAGAGACACGGCAATACTCGCCCAGCTATCAAACCACCAGCCAGCTATCATACAAATGACGCTAATGTTCCAATGCTCGACCAAGGCAGGTTGTGACCGATGGAGTTATGTTGGAGTCGTATTTATTTGTTGTTGTTTGTTTATAATATAATTTAGTGTACTTGTTTATATATTATTGTTTTGCGTTGTGTTGTATGTTATGTCATGTTACCCGTCGTGAATCTTTCACTTAATGGTCTCATCGGAAGATCAGCCCTGGCTCACGCCAGCAACATGCTGAGATGAGACCATTTCGTGGCACCTTTTCTTTTTCTTTTGTGTACTGTCTTATTTACTTCTGTGTGTCATGAATAAATTATTTTCTATTTCTATTTCTATTTCTATCATATCACCGCCGGGCTAGTATAGTTGAATTATCGAGAAGATGGAATTGCATTTGTAGTGGTGTTACTAAAGCAACACTTTTAAAGTGAACCTTGTGTCTTTACAATTAGGTTTACTATTAGTCGAATAATGCCAATACATGAGTCGATAAAACACACACAATAA